>ML787574.1:132149-194708 GCA_009831015.1 Picea engelmannii
TTTCTGTTCAAGTGCTATTTTTGTTGCTATTTCGTATATCATTTCTGTGTATTGTGAAGCTTATGCTGGATATTTTACTGTTATTCTGTTATTTCTAGCATTTCGTTCCTGTTCTGCATATTTTATATATCTGGTATCTTGCACAATCAATCAAACCGTTGGCATCAATGACAACATTATCCAACAAAGGGGTCATGCACGACGACCAGAGATATTGAGGGAGAGGTGTGGCAACATCCCTGCCAAAACCTACTAGCACTCCCTCCATGACTCGAACTATAGGTTAATGATTGTCTAGTTCGAGAGATCCATAATGACGTGAGGGAAGACTTTGACAGTCGTTCATGAAGATTCTAAGAGGTGCGCAATAAGGCAAGGTCATTATTCCTTAGACGCCCTTAGTCTCCCACAAGGTCACTTGACGAAGTATTAACTCCAGGGGTTTGACGTCTACCAAAACCAGTCAAAAGGTGAGTGGCACCCTTGGAGCACGTAGGGCGTCTTGAAGGACACGTTGCACAAATAAAACATGAATTGAAGTGAGTGGCACCCTTGGAGCATGTAGTGCGTCTTGAAGGGCACATCACGATTTTAACTCTAGCAAGATAATAAACCTAGTAAATAGAAAACTATGCCTCCTTAGGACCTGGTCCGCCTTAAAATGAATGATGGTATGAGTAAAGTTTAATAACTAAAATTTTCCCTTAAAAAAAAACCCGTCACCAAGCCTAGTGAATTTAAAACCTAGGTCTAAGCAGAACATGTGAACAAAAAAAAAAACTAAATGGACATGTAACAAGAAAGGGGTAAAAAAAAATTCAAACATTACTAATTAAAGTAAAATTTTAATGAAGGATTAAATCATTAAAAGGGTAAATTGTCGTTTATCTCTAAACTTGCTAATTCTAAACTTAGATAAAAAGGGGAACTTAAAGAAAAGGGGAAACTTAAAGAAAAAGGGGAATGTATAACTTAGTAGGGAATCTATCCTTTGGAACTTTCTATTTGTGAACTCAACTAGGATTTAAGTAAGGTGTCAGTCATTTAAGAAATGTAAGCGAATAAATGGACATCGAAGAACTTTTTTAGGAACACTTTTAGGTGGATGAGGGAAATAGGAAAAAATAATTAATTAATTTATGGTGCAACTAAGGGATCAGGTGACATGTGCACGGGGGAGGTTTTCCTAATTAAATTAATAAAAAAAAGAAACTAATGAAGGTTTGGGAAACTAATCACTAAGAAAACTCTATAAAAAATATGGTAGAGGAGGAGTATAGATGACGTCCGACAGGCGTAACGTTACACTGTCAATATTTTTCTTGATTGATTTTACCTTCTGGGAGGTGGGATGCCCAACTCAATTAGAGATTGGTAGCTCGACCTTGCAAGATGAGCTGAGAGCTATCCTTCTCTCATTTGCGTGCGTGCTCAGGGGGCTCAGTGGGGAGAAGAGTACCCCTGGCATTGGCTGGGAGGTACCGGTGAGGTCTTCATGATTCAAAAGCGAAGGAGCAGGGCCAAGTCCAGGAGGATTTTGTCGGCAACATCCATCCGTGTCGACACCAAATCAACAGTTACAGTATTTAGTTATTATATTGATTATAGAATCATTCATTAATTTTTGGCATGAATAGAAGGTAGTTAATTTCATATGAAAGTTTATACATTCCCACAACTTAATTAGTGATATGAATGATATCTAACGTTTCCAATTTCCTATGAAAGTTTATACATTTGAGAAACTTAATTTAGTGATTATTAAGTAAGAGAACAGGAAGAGCACAAGACCTGAGTGGGGAGAACAGGAGGAGCGCAAGACCTGGGCATGCATCGTTAACTCTCTGTGGTTCTTGTTCAGGTATTTTATATTCTACAACTTTTATTATAGTATTAATAAATAGTGTTTGAATTGGGAATCCACTCTGGATCAATTGTGAAATGAAACATAAGGGTATGATCTATGTAGAGATATGGTGGATTGGTATTGAAATGCGTTCTAGTTTTCCTCTTAGTCCTTACCACTTTTCATGAAATTCAACTAAATATTATTGAATACATTGGTGATAAATTGATTTAGTTTTTTGTTAATACTATGGAAAAGTTATATAAACTAAGTCAATCAAAAGTATGAATCTAATGACTAGCGCAAGAATTAATTATATCTGAGGTTGTTTATCTTATTTACCGTCCTTCCCGGATGAAATTTTAGACTGCTCGATGACCTCCTTTTGTTTACATATAGTTGTGCCCCTTCCACTCAGTTTCTCACGCGTAGTCCTCCACTCTCATTCGTTTTTACTCAGTCAGAACGTTTACCTTTCAATGCTCAACTCAACCTTCCGATGCTCCCCGTACTAGTTAATATCTTATTTAACGGTATGGTGGATTGATTCAAGGTTTATTTTTATTAATATTTACCTCTTTTTACTGACGGAATCCTCATAAAATCTCATCTCGTTAATGAAAGATATTTTATTATATCTTAGATGATGTTTAGTTTTAATTATTTGGATTTATTTGTCTTGTAAGGTAAGTCTAATGGAGTATGGACAA
Source organism: Picea engelmannii (assembly GCA_009831015.1). Taxonomy (NCBI): domain Eukaryota; kingdom Viridiplantae; phylum Streptophyta; class Pinopsida; order Pinales; family Pinaceae; genus Picea; species Picea engelmannii. The sequence continues at coordinate 134,706 of ML787574.1, forward strand.
TGTCCCCAAAATATGTGCCCCGTTCACAGTCCAATCTAGCTCGTTTTTGTAGACATAATAAGACCCACCTTAGCATGCAATGAAGTCTGGATGAACAACAATAGAAGGATGAGATGAGGCTCTATGATGAATCCGTTGGGGAAAGAGGGAGCCATATCCCACCATTTATAACAGATTCAGAGGGTTCTCTCCTAATATATAATCAATCTTCATTGGATGCACCCATGTCATATAAATTCATTAAACCCTTTTCAGAAATGCTCTCTTGGATCTGCAGATTGACTATCATTTCTTGATTTCTAATCGTCATTTCGAAGCAAAAGCCACTATTGTACCTACCTGTCATTTTGTGAAGGCCCGAAGTATGGCCAGAGTTGCCTCAACGTTTTCACACCGCGCAACTTTATACACATCATTGAGGTACTTGGCATACGCTAAAGCCAAAAACGATATTGACGTTGTTCTCTGCATATTACTTGCATTAGATTTGTCTATGAGTCCACCTGCAAAATGACACATACTTCAATCAATTAGCTTCACTTTCCACATAAGGAAAGTAATTACCTACCCGGTCCTCTGAGACTCCAACCAACCAACAACCTACAACCCAAAAGAAATATAGAAAAATGGGTTGATGGGAATTAATAACCTGGCGTGTACTGAACATGTGAATCATATGTTTCAGGTAAGAGGCTGCAAATGAACTTGTCAGTGCGTTACTAGTATGATTCTAAGAACGATATTCTCCAACAAATAATCCAGAAAACATCGCAAACGAGTAAGTAAAGATAGCTTTGTAAATTCCATTACACTTGATATAAGCACTGTGGACTAGTAATAACCTTGTGAGAGAATCACATTAATGCTATCATGCTTATTTTCCCAACTGAATTCATCAATGCCATCCTTAGCTCCAAGTGTTTTTCCATTGGCTTGAATGTACTGAAGATAAAAGGAGTCGTTGGTCAATGCTTTGTGCAACCATGAAACAACCCACATCAATTCATCCTGCAATCCACATTATAAACTGTAAATTTATGCATGTTTTTTGACGGAACTTTTTAAGATGGGAAATAATTGGACGTATAGAAAACTAACTTGGTATCCACTATAGTGGAAGTAAAATGAGAAAACTACTGACTTGAGGCTTCCATTTTAAGGTCCCCTATATCTGTCTATAAAATCGAAGAGCTACGGAGGACAGACAGACATACAGAATGCGTTAGCAAGTGTTGTAGCGATCATCTCATGCATTTATACAAAGAGGAATAAAAGTACATTGAATTAATTCTACAATTGTGTTATAGTTGTAAACGGGGCATGTATTTTGCGACTTGGAATGAGTCTGCGATGATCTTCCTCTATTGGTGTGGTGTAATGTGTGAGTTGCATCTTTACCTTCGTAATAAAAACTTGGTCTTCTGAGGCGAGCGACTTGGACCTCGAGTAAGGAACGTTACGCTTAGTACCTTGTTATAAGAAACACTAGCGATAATTTCTATTGATGTAACTATAGTATCAAAGGTGTGTCCTTAGTAATGATTATTGTCCAATAATATTATATTGGCAATGCCCGAATATGTTTAGAGTAGGGGATAATATCATTACGATCATAAGTTGGAAGTAGGATTACTTTAGAAACTAGAAATCTTGTGCGCCATGACTAATTATGAATGTTGAACGATGGGTTATGTGCTTAGAATTATTCGTGCCTTGACTTACTATGTTATACTAATGCGCATGAATGTATTGGGTGAAAATTGTTTCTCTTGCACCTTGGGAATAACCGAAGTCTCTTGCGCCCTGACTCTTGATGTTTACAAGTTGGATTAATTGTATAGAATGCTCACGCGCAGTTTAATGATGGATCTATGACTAGTCGAGGATTTAAACTCTTTGCACACACTGGTTGTAAGGGTGGTACAGTTTAGAATTTATTTTTTGCGCGAGATGGAATTTTTTATGACAGATAATGGTAGTTGTGTTTGGGTTTATCACCTCATTTATAACTGACACTTGCTTTGCACTATGAATTTGTAGGGTCTAATTTACATTTACATGTCGCCCTCCTTCGTTGACAGGTTGATGGCGTTGTAAATTATTCTATGATGAGTAGGGATATGCATATGGGTGTCTTTATTCTTTTGATTCATAAAGTTTATGCCTCTTCATTGATTGTATGAATGCATTGTTTTGGGGGCCGCTTTTATTTTGGGTTAAAATTTGTTTCTTTAATAAAATGGGAGACGTGTCAATTTGGTCGTCCTTAATTTAGCATATGTCCCTAACTCAATTAAAAAAAAACAAAACACTGGTTGTTTTCGCTTGTGGTCTTGATGGCGGGGCTGTTACATATGGTATCAGAGCGGGTTCAACCCTGCAACTGTAGATGGCCATGCCTTCCACTGAATTAAACTCTTGAGTAATACTTAAGAGCTAATTAAAATTTATAAACATATCCTCACGATAAGAACGGTTAGATGACGTCGTAGATATTCATGACATGGTGCCAGGGGAGGAGGCACGACGTCTCTAGTAGCACCCGCGCCAGAGGGTTCCAAACCCTCAAGGAGAAGAACAAGTCCCTGGGAAGGAGTCAATTTTTGTAAGGTATGTGTATGGTCAGACAAGGAGCCTCCAGGGAAATGTTAGAGGCCTTGAAAAACTGAGTTAATGTTGGGGCGCCTGTACCCCAAGGTTCCATAGCGCGCCCCAACCAGTATTGGTTTCCTTCACAGAAAAATCGAGACGATTAAGCTCCCAAGTCCACGAGTGACATAGATGGTTCAGTCGTCGAGGCATGGTTGGAGAGCCAAGCAATGTTCTTCTCTCTTTGTGATTTCGACCTCCAACATGAAGGTCCACTAGGCGGTCTTCAGCTAAAGGGGAGCGCTCTTCTATGGAGGAAGACGCTCCTACCTCAGCTAAACATGGTCGTCAAAGCCATGTTAGGTGAATGATTCCAAGAGAAGTAATTGTCAAAGGAAATCGTGGAGCACAAGCTTGATGAGTTCAACTCCTTGCGACAGGGTGGTCCTATGGTGCTGGATTATGAGACCATATTTTGGAGCTACTTCAGTATGCCCCACAACTGAACATAGAGAAGCTAGAGATCAGTTGGTTCGTGATCGATAGCAACTCCATATTTCGTGCGAAGGTGAGGATCTAAATGCCTTAGACATGGCACTATGTAGTCCAGTAAGCCTCATGACTAAGGAAGTTTTGACCGTGGGAGTCAGGGAAGGACTCCTACAAAACCGTTTGGACTGACAACATCTGGTGCATAGCAACATCAAACACCAACCTGACAAGATATATGGGTGGCAAGATACATATATAGAACCCTTATTCTTGATACCACGACTATGGGTTCCTCAGCAAAGGAACCCTCTGGGGAACCACCACCAACAGTCATAGTATGTCTTGTCAGCAAATATACTAGGATGTTAAGCAGGTAGGCCAACAACTTCTACTTCAGGGACAGGAGGTTGGACTGGAGACAAGCCCTTTTCATTTAGAGAGAAACCTTACCAGCAAGACTGTCCGGTTGAAAAGGCCAGAGCGACTCGGTCAATAGGACACACTAACATTGTGGAGATGGGAATGGCCCATAAGATTCATGACCACGGTGATTAACCTTCAGGACAAGCAACAATTTAATGTGCTCAAGACGACAGGTACTATCGCTTGCCAGACTTTAAGTATTTTGATAGATCCTGGTGCTTCAAAGAGATTTGTTTCTTACCATGCTAAGGGGTTTTAGGTAAGGGAATTTGACTGGAAGAGTTTAGATGCGTCGAAATGACCCTGGGTGCCAACTGGATGGTTGGAGGAAATGGGTATGAATTGTCACCTTAATCTGGGGATAGTGTAATGAAGTCTGACCTATGACACGATATTAATATCTTACGATGACGTGATTAGTATGGACTAGTGGGAATCGCATGATGCGACACTCAACCATGAGGTGGTTTAGTTGGACCGATGATGAAGGATAGAGAAGTGTGATGGTGGGAAGAAAACATGGTGTATCCCCAAGGATCATTCTTCCCTACAACTACAAGAGAGCACATGCTAGGATGCATCTTATATGCATACTTAGTGTCGAACATCAAGGGTGTGGTGGAAGGATTAGAAAACCTTCCGATAGTACGAGAGTTTGTTATACGTGATCCCTAGAAGAATTACTAGGTATGTCGCTCGAAGCCAAGATGGAATTTACCACCAAACTGAACCAATGGGAAGAAAGCCTTCTCATATGTTGACCCCTGAGTTACAAGAGTTGAAAGTGCAGCTAAAGGAGTTGTTGGACCTAGGAATTTTACATCCAAGTGTGTTGCCTTGGACTGCTCCTGTTATTTTCATACAAAAGAAGGATGGGTCGTGGAGACTCTGCTTGACTATCGTCAAGTATTCCTTGATGACATTTTGATATTTTATTGGATGATGGAAGAACAAGACGAACTTTTTTGCTTGGTTCTTATGCAGGAGTATCCCTCACGACAAGCAAAACCAACGTGGAAGAAGAAGACAGTTGGAAGACGTCCAGCGCAAGTTTTTGAATTTTTAAAATTTTCCCTTGAAGCTGATGCGTTGAATATAAATGAGATCATTTATTTTAGGCACCTTGGTAAGAATGTAATCAGACCTCGAGCCATACACTCTCTTCTAAGATAGACAGAGGCATTTATAGTAGTAGTTGCAGGCAGATAGAATTGAATTCTTAGATTAGACAGTTTTTAAAGTGTAGGAGGGAAACCAGATATAGACACCCTCATTTGTATCATTGTAACAGGAAGCAACAAGAGTTAGAAGAAATTTAGAGAATAGGAGAATAGCAGAGAACTGTAAAATAACATCCATGTGTAGATCTTGAATAAATAGAAGAAGTTGATTCATATTCATGGCTGTTGTGTTACTCTCTGTGTGTATGTGTTAAATGCTCTAATGTTTCTCCCTGTCAGGCATTTTGTTATGCTGTGCATGTGACTTCATGTTTCAAACTGAAGTCTGAGAGTAGGTGAAGTGAGTTACGATTGTTTCTCTATCTGAGCCAGGAGATTCCTACAAGGTGTGCAGTTGAATTCATCCGCAAGGAGTGCATTGATGAAGGCCCAGTAGTTAAACTCTTGTTCTCAAAGCTCTCAGAAGTGAAAGTGGGTTGCTAAAGCCGTGCAAGGAGTGCGCAGGCTAAGTAAAGTATCGGTTGTAAATCTAAGCAAAGGAGATCTAAGACTGCTGCTACAGGAAGTGCGCAGAGTTGGAAGGATTCAAGATTTGGGAAGTTGTTGAGTGTTGAGTGCAAGGAGTGCGCGCAAGTTCCTCTGAAAGATTCAGAGTGGAAAAGATCAGGAGGTATAGTACCTTCGTGACATCATTAATGAAGAGCACAAGGGTTTGTGCCGAGGAGAGTCCGAGCAGGAGATGCAAGTGCAGGTGTCAGAGGATAAGTTTTGAGAAAGAACAGTTAGCCCTTCTCAAGAAATCTTCAAGGAGGAGAGGAATCGACGGTCAGGATTCGCAGAGGAAGATTGATGAAATCCCATCAGCCGTTAGATCTCGAGAAGTTGCATCGGGGTTAAGCCCAAAGGAGAAGAGGAAGAATCTGGAGGAGACATCAGGATATTGGCGTCATCGGGTATTCACAGGGTAAGAATCGGAGAGCTTGAAAGTCCCAAAATCCTGAAAAAGGATCATAGTCGTAGATCCCGTACGGGACACGTGTCAGCAATCCGGAGCGAGTCAAGGTTCGACATTTCGGGGTTTTCGAAGACATAGAACTCTCGCATGTTGAAATCGTGATCTGCGATTTCCCAGCAAGAGTTTTGAACTGTCCATTGACGAGGACGCGTGGCAGGAGATCCTGACGAGTCAGAGTTTGGAGGCATCAGAGTTTTTCAGGGAAAGAAACTCGTGCATGTTGAAATCGCGATCCATGATTTCCCGATAGGATCGGAGCCGTCCATTAGCGAGGACACGTGGCGAAGGATCCCGGAGAGTGGGATTTCAATATATCGGAGTTTTCGGAGTCATGAAACACTTGGAAAATGAAATTGCGATCCATGATTTCCCGACACCGCCGGAGCCGTTCGATTTGAGGGACGCGTGTCCAAGGATCCGAAGGAGTCGGGGTTCAGCATTTCAGGGTTTCCGCATACAACGGAATCGTTTCACCAGAAATCGTGATTTCGCGATACCCGATAAGGCGACGAGGAATCAGTGACGTGGAGGAGAGAGCTCACACATGCATCGGGGATCGACATTTCAGGATTCTCGGTGACGAGAAAATAATGCTAGGAGAAATCACGAAACCCCGAAATGTGACGGTCCCATAGTCATAGTGTTTCAGTGGAGGACAGGTGTCATCTGTATTGGGTTTTGGGACTTGGAAGGGTCTGTGAACGAGTGCATTTGAAATCGCGAAACTCCGATACGCGATTTCCCGATCACCACAGGAGTGTGGGCCATAGAGGCAGAGCAAGGGACAAGTGTCGGAAGGTCAAGCCTTGTCGTGAGTCAATTCCAGGTGGCATCGAAAATCAAAGAATTAGAAATCCCAAGGGTGTGAGTTCTACACATTTCAATTCTGTGAATTCCGAAACTCCGATAGGGGAAAGGACCGTGGTCTCGTGGACTAGTAGGTCGCATGAGAAAGGAGCTAGCCAGAGGGAGCTAAGGAGTGCAGAGAGGTGCCAATAGGGATCGGGAATCGGGGATTTGCGAGGTAAGTTGTCTACGACCTCGTAAGGGTTGATTTCCCGACGGGGATATTCCCGACAAGAGAAAGGAAGGCGTGAAGTAAATAGTCATCGGGATTCGGGGATTTGTGAGACCCGATCTCGTGAGTGTAGGACTCGCAATCACGCGAGGCCCAATTTCCCGATAGGATAGCGGTAAACCACAAGGAGCGTTCTGTGGGTGTTGAGAACTCCCGATAAGCGGGTTTGAAGAGCAATTTTAGTTCTTCGGGCCATTCAAGGAGAAGGTCCTGTGCGAGCAGACGTGCCCTGGGTGGTGCGTTTGCGTCAAGTGGTATCAGAGCATAGAAAAGCCCCTTTGCTTTCTATAGTAGAGGACAAGGAGAATTCTCCATGCTGCCAAGGAGAAGAGGTAGACAATCACTCGATCCAGAGGAGGAAAGGGAATTGTCCAGAGGAAGGGAATTGTCCAGAGACAGAGGTAGGAAAGTACAGAATCTAGATGTGGAAAGAGGAATGCGAAATCTTCATGCCAGAATGGAGGACATGGAGATAAGACAAAGGTGAAACACTGATGCAGGAGATATCAGTGAATCTGAGGATGAAGGTGATGCTGGACATGAGGAAGAAGAAATCCCATCAGAAGATGCAGCCAATGAGTGTTTGATTAAGGCTATCGCTCGGATGAGTTCGAAAACAATGATGGACATTCCAACTTATGAAGGGAGTCTGGATACGGAAGAGCTACTAGACTAGATTAGAGCTCTAGAAACTTACTTCGATTATGAAGATATCGAAGATGATAAGAAGGTCAGACATGCCGTCATGAGATTAAAAGGACATGCAGCCTTGTGGTGGGATGAACTGCAAGATGACAGGCATTGCCAAGGAAAGCAGAAGATTAAGAGCTAGGACAGGATGATTGCAAAGATGAAGGCGAAATTCATTCCCAGGGACTATCAAATTTCTCTGTTCAGGCGGATGCAGAACCTGAGACAGAAGCTAATGATAGTGAAGGAGTATACTGAGGAATTTTACAGGTTAAATATCATAGCAGGTAATCGCGAAAGTAATGACGAAAAGGTGGCCAGGTATATGAATGGCCCGAGGTATGAAATTCAGGATGAACTAAATTTGGCGACCATCCGAACTGTGGAGGATGCTTACCAATTGGCTCTGGAAGATGAGAAGAAGCTGAGCCGTAAAAAAAGTCAGAGGGGAAGAGGCAGGAGTCAGCCCAAAGGAAAATCGGTTGCCCAAGATAAATACCAGAAGCCCAAGGACGACTGGAATAAACCTAAGACTCAGACAGAGAGAGGTGGAAGTTCACAGAGAGGGAGATATGCTGAGCAAAGAGAACAACATACTGAACAGAGAGGAGGATATGCTGATAATAATAGGTTTCCTCGTACCAGAGGTAGAGGAAGAGGAAGAGGTGGAGTAATCACATGCTTTACATGTGAAAAGAATGGGCACAAGTCAATTGACTGTCCAGATAGGAAGAAGGATGGAGGAGAAGCTCACATCGTTGAGGCATAGAGGCGATATGTTGAGGCAGAGTACGCTGAAGGCGGAAGATCCCTGGTGATGCGAAAAGTCCTTTTGACGTTGGGGAAGGAGATGGAGAATCCAGCACAGAGGAACAGTCTTTTTAGGACTGCTTGCAAGACCAAGGGTTGGGCATGCAAGGTCATCGTGGACAGTGGAAGCATCGATAATCTTGTTTCAACCGAGATGGTAGAAAAGCTGGAGTTGGAGACAATTGATCACCCGAAACCATACAAAGTTTCATGGCTATAGAAGGGACATCAGGTAAATGTCACTAAACAGTTCTTAGTTGACATTAAGATAGGAGGATATAATGATAAGATTTTATGTGATGTTATTCCTATGGATGTCTGTCATTTATTGTTGGGTAGACCATGGCAATATGATAGAAGTGTAATTCATGATGGGAGGAAGAATACATATACCCTGGAAAAGAATGGGAGAACTCATATGTTGTGTTCAATTGAAGATAAAGAGGTGAAGCCGGAGGTAGACAACGCAGTACTTCTCATGAGTGGGAAGGAACTTCTTACAGAAGTTAAGAAGAAGGAGGATCCACAATTCTTTGTGGTCAGAAAATCGAGAATTGTTCTGACTAGCACAAGAGTGGACGATTTTCCAGGAGAAGTTCAGGAACTGCTGGAAGAGTTCACTGATATTGTAGTGGACGAACTACCTCGTTCGTTGCCACCGATGAGGAGTGTGAGTCATCAGATAGACCTCATACCAGGAGCTAGTTTTCCAAACAAAGCCACATACAGATTGACGCCGCAGGAGAATGAAGAGGTTAAAAGACACGTCCAGGAGTTGTTGGACAAAGGCTTGGTCAGGGAAAGCTTGAGTCTGTGTGTTGTTCCAACAGTACTCAGTCCGAAGAAAGACGGAGGCTGGAGGATGTGCACTGATTCAAGAGCCATCAACAAGATAACTATCAGATATAGATTCCCATTGCCAAGGATGGATGATTTGATGGACTGCTTAAGTGGGGTAGAATTTTTTTCAAAGATAGATTTGAAGAGTGGATATCATCAGATTCGTATGAGAGAAGGTGATGAATGGAAAATGACATTCAAGACAAACGAAGGTTTGTATGAATGGCTTGTCATGCCGTTTGGCTTGACGAATGCACCGAGTACTTTTATGAGGTTGATGAATGAAGTCCTAAAGGAGTTCATCGGGAAATTTGTCATCGTGTATCTGGATGACATATTGGTTTTCAGCAAGACAAAGGCTGGACATTTGAAGCATTTGGCTATTGTGATGAAGAGATTACAGCAAGAGAAGTTGCTGATAAACATGAAGAAGTCCTCATTCATGAAGACAAAACTCATTTATTTGGGGTTTGTTATATATGCAAATGAATTAAGGATGGATCCAGATAAGGTTGAGGTAATCAAGAATTGGCCATCACCGAGGAACATATTTGAGGTGAGGAGTTTTCATGGACTGGCTAGTTTCTATCGAAAATTCATCAGAAATTTCAGTGGAATTAGTGCAGCAATGATGGATACAGTGAAGAAAAGACATAAATCTTTTCACTGGACGGAAGAGGCTGAGAAGAGTTTTGATTTATTGAAACGAAAGATTACAGAGCAACCGGTTTTAGTGTTGCCAGATTTTCAAAAGACATTTCAGGTAAAATGTGATGCAAGCGGGTTTGCAATTGGAGTGGTATTGAGTCAGGAAGACATGCTGATTGCGTATTTCAGTGAGAAGATGAATGAGGAAAAATAAAAGTACTCCACGTATGATAAAGAATTGTATGCTATCATACATGCATTGAAGAAATGGAGACATTATTTGATTCCAAAAGAATTTGTTTTATATAGTGATAACCATGCATTACAATTTGTGACTCAACAGGAAAAGTTGAATCAGAGGCATGTTAAATGGGTAGAATACATGCAAAATTTCACTTTTGTGATAAAACATATTTCTGGTACTGCTAACAAAGTTGTTGATGCTTTGAGCAGAAAGTGTTTGCTGTTGCAGGAGTTCAAAGTCAGGATGTTAGGCTTTGATGATCTTAAGGACATGTATGCAGATGATTTAGACTTTAAGGAAGCTTATGAAGCAACTAAGAATCCAGTTCTCAGAGACAGAAGCTAGTGGATAGAGTATGTGATCTAGGATGGATTGTTGTTCAAAGGCAATCAACTGTGTATTCCAAATTGCTCCATGAGGGAGAACTTTTTAAAAGAGAAGCACAGTGGAGGATTGGATGGACATTTTGGCAATGATAAGACATTTGCAAAGCTGAGGGAGTCATACTTTTGGCCATGGATGTGGTCAGAGGTCAAGAAGTTTGTAGATAGATGCAGGATTTTCCAGCATTCAAAGGGAAGAAAGCAGAATGTAGGATTTTATCAGCCATTTCCCATACCAGACAAGCCGATGGATGAAATTAGCATGGATTTTGTATTGGGATTGTTGATGACACAAAGAGGTGTTGATTCAATCTTTGTGGTAGTTGACAGGTTTTCTAAGATGGCACATTTTATTCCATGCCAGAAAACCAGTGATGCGACTCACATCACAAATTTGTTTTTCAAAGAGATTGTGCGACTCCATGGATTGCCGAAAAGCATAGTTTCAGACAGGGACACAAAGTTTATAGGGCATTTTTGGAGAACATTGTGGAAGAAACTGGGAACCAATTTGATGTTTAGTTCTGCTTATCATCCTCAGACGGATGGACAAGCAGAAGTAGTCAACAAAAGTCTGGGAGATTTGTTGAGGAGCTTGGTGACAGAGCACCATAGCAGCTGGGATAGCATATTACCACAAGCAGAGTTTTCTTACAATGACTCAGTAAATCAGAGCACAGGGAAAAGTCCATTTCGGGTTGTATATGGAATGCAGCCGAGAGGAGTTTCTGAATTGAGGGATTCAGGACAGACTGATACTAGCAGCGCTAGTGCAGGAGAATTTACTGAAGCAATGAAGGAACTTCACAGCCAGGTGAAGGAGCGACTGTTGAAGTCAAGTCAGGAGTACAAGCGCAGAGCAGATCAACATCGGAGACAACTTCAGTTTGAAGTTGGTGATTTGGTTCTGGCACATTTGAGGAAAGAAAGGTTCCCGAGGGGAACATACAACAAGCTAAAGATGAAGAAAATTGGGCCATGCAAGGTCTTGAAGAAAATGGGACAGAATGCTTAAGAAATTGAGTTACCAGATGACATTGGAATATCTCCAATATTTAATGTTTCGGATCTATATCCATATAAAGCTGATGAAGCAGGATCAGAAAGTGATGATCAACCAGAGTTCTAGTGGCAGAAGCAGATGCCAGTTGCAGAGAAGCCACAGATGGAGAAGATACTGAACAAACGAGTGGGTAAAAAAACCAGGAGGAAAGAATATTTTGAATATTTGGTCAAGTGGAAGGGACACCCAGTTGAAGATGCCAGCTGGGAGACTGAGGAAGAAATTCAGAAGCATGGACTACTGTGCAAGATCTCATGGACAGGAGCCCATGCAAATTTTCAAGCGAGGGAGTATGATGTAGGAGCATCCCTCACGACAAGCAAAACCAATGTGGAAGCAGAAGACAGCTAGAAGACGTCCAGCGCAAGTTTTTGAATTTTTTAAATTTTTCCTTGAAGCTGATGCACTGAATATAAATGAGATCATTTATTTTAGGCGCCTTGGTAAGAATGTAATTAGACCTCGAGCCATACGCTCTCGTCTGAGATAGACAGAGGCATTTATGGTAGTAGTTGCAGGTAGATAGAATTGAATTCTTAGATTAGACAGTTTTTAGAGTGCAGGAGGGAAACCAAATATAGACACCCTCATTTGTATCATCGTAATAGGAAGAAACAAGAGTTAGAATAAATTTAGAGCATAGGAGAATAGCAGAGAGATGTAAAAGAACATCCATGTATAGATCTTGAATTAATAGAAGAAGTTGATTTAGATTCATGGTTGTTGTGTTACTCTCTGTGTGTATGTGTTAAATGCTCTAATGTTTCTCCCTGTTAGGCATTTTGTTATGTTGTGCATGTGACTTCATGTTTCAAACTGAAGTCTGAGAGCAGGTAAAGTGAGTTACTCTATCTGAGCCAGGAGATTCCTGCAAGGTGTGCAATTGAATTCATCTGCAAGGAGTGTGTTGATGAAGGCCCAGTAGTTAAACTCTTGGTCTCAAAGCTCTTTGAAGTGAAAGTGGGTTGCTAAAGACGTGCAAGGAGTGCGCAGGCTAAGTAAAGTCTCAGTTGTAAATATGAGCAAAGGAGATCTAAGACTGCTGCTGCAGGAAGTGCACAGAGTCGGAAGGATTCAACACTTGGGAAGTTGTTGAGTGTTGAGCGCAAGGAGTGCGCGCAAGTTCCTATGAAAGATTCAGAGTGGAAAAGATCAGGAGGTATAGTACCTTCGTGACATCGTTAACGAAGAGCAGAGGAGTTTGTGCTGAGGAGAGTCCGAGCAGGAGATGCAAGTGCAGGTGTCAGAGGACAAGTTCTGAGAAAGAACAGTTAGACCTTCTCAAGAAATCTTCAAGGAGGAGAGGAATTGATGGTCAGGATTCGCAAAGGAAGATTTATGAAATCCCGTCAGCTGTTAGATCTCGAGAAGTTATGTCGGGGTTAAGCCCGAAGGAGCAAAGGAAGAATCCGGAGGAGACATCGGGATATTGGCGTCATCGGGTATTCACAGGGTAAGAATCAAAGACCTTGAAATTCCCAAAATCATGAAAAAGGATCATAGTTGTAGATCCCGAACAAGACACGTGTCAACAATCCGGAGCGAGTCGAGGTTCGACATTTTGGGGTTTTCGAAGACATAGAACTCTCACATGTTGAAATCGCGATCCACGATTTCCCGACAGGAGTTTTGAACTATCCATTGGCAAGGACGCGTGGCAGGAGATCCTGACGAGTCGGAGTTTGGAGGCATTGGAGTTTTTCAGGGCAAGAAACTCGTGCATGTTGAAATCGCGATCCGCGATTTCCCGATAGGATCAGAGCCGTCCATCAGCGAGGACACGTGGCGAAGGATCCCAAAGAGTCGTAGTTCAAAATATCGGAGTTTCCGGAGTCGTGAAACACTTGCAAAATGAAATCGCGATCCGCGATTTCCCGACACAGTCCGAGCCGTTCAATTTGAGGGACGCGTGTCCAAGGATCCGAAGGAGTCGGGGTTCAGCATTTTAGGGTTTCTACATACAACAGAATTGTTGCACTAGAAATCGCAATTTCGCGATACTCGATAAGGCGATGAGGAATCGGTGACGTGGAGGAGAGAGCTCACACGTGCATCGGGGATCGACATTTCAGGATTCTCGGTGACGAGAAAATCATGCCAGGAGAAATCACGAAACCCTGAAACGCAACGGTCCCACAGTCATAGTGTTTCAGTGGAGGACAAGTGTCATCCGTATCGGGTTTCGGGACTTGGAAGGGTTTGTGAACGAGTGCATTTGAAATCACGAAACTTCGATATGCGATTTCCTGATCACCACAGGAGTGTGGGCCATAGAGGCAGAGCAAGGGACAAGTGTCGGAAGGTCAAGCCTTGCCGTGAGTCAACGTCAGGTGGCATCGGAAATCGGAGAATCGAAAATCCCAAGGGTGTGAGTTCTATGCATTTCAATTTCGCGAATTCTGAAACTCCGATAGGGGAAAGGACCGTGGTCTCGTGGACTAGCAGGTCGCATGAGAAAGGAGCTAGCCTGAGGGAGCTAAGGAGTGTAGAGAGGTGCCAATAGGGATCGAGAATCGGGGATTTGCGAGGTAAGTTGTCTACAACCTCGTAAGGGCCGATTTCCCGATGGGGATATTCCCGACAAGAGAAAGGAAGGCGTGAAGTAAATAGTCATCGGGATTCAGGGATTTGTGAGACCCGATCTCGTGAGTGCAGGACTCGCGATCACGCGAGGCCCGATTTCCCGACAAGACAGCGGGAAACCATAAGGAGCATTCTGTGGGTGCTGAGAACTCCCGATAAGGGGGTTTGAAGAACAATTTTAGTTCTTCGATCCATTCAAGGAGAAGGTCTTGTGGGAGGGGACGTGCCCTGGGTGGTGTGTTTGTGTCAGTGCTACAAGTGTTTACGAGAGAACAAATCATGGGAAATGTCGAATGATGTTTTATCAATCAAGGATTCATCAACTAGGGCATGCTATCTCTGGCGAAGGTATCGGTGTAGATCCAGCAAAGGTAGAATATTTTAGGGAATGTCCTGCACCGATGAACGTACCAGACGTACATATCTTCATGGGTTTAGCGGGATATTATCGACGTTTTGTCAAGGGTTTTTTGAAGATAGAAAATCCAATTAAGGAATCGCAGAAGGAAAACAAGAAGTTTCTATGGGCCGAGAAATGCGCGGAATAATTTCGAAGGATCAATGAGTGGTTGAAGAAAACATCGATACTAAAGGTCCATGGCATGGATGAGGACATCTTGGTATGCATTGATGCATCCAAGGAAGGCTTAGGCAGAGTCTTGATGCAATATGGTCGAGTGATCACTTACATCTCGAGACTGATTATTACTATGAGGCATTATGGATGTGATTATATGTTGTTTTGATCTATTGACTTAGACAAGTGCTATTGACTCGGTTCTCCTGAGTGTGCATGATTTGGACCTCGAGGATGCTAAGGAATTGATGAAACCATTGGACTCCGGATCGAGTCAGGGAGTGGATTATTGGGGTTTGATTGTTGTATATATATGATGTTTGAGCATTTGATTAGATGATATGATTATGGATATTATTTCTGACATGATTCGTTGATGATGCAGAGTAACGATAGATTTTCAACTAGACTCACATATGGAGTAGAGGGGTCACACACGATAACCAGAGACATTGAGGGAGAGGTGTGGAGAACAACCCTACCACAGCCTACTACCACTCTCGTCGTGGCTCAAACTGTAGGTTAACGATTACCTAGTTCGAAAAGACCCATGATGCCATGAGGTCTGACTGCGACAGTCTCTCATGATGATTGTAAAGGGCGCGCAATAAGGCAAGGGCCTTATTCCTTAGAGGCCCTTAGTCTTCCACAAGATCACCTGGCAGAGTATTGCTTCTAGGGTTTTTTTATGTCTACCAAGTCAGTCAAGAGGTGAGTGGCACACTTGGAGCATAGAGTGCATCATGAAGGGCACGTTGCACAAGAATAAATGGAAAGAGGCGAGTGGCACCCTTGGAACACGTAGTGCATCCTGAAGGGCACGTCGCGTAAGGGAAACAATGTGAGGCGAGTGGCACCCTTGGAGCACCTAGTGTGTCTCGAAGGGCATGTCGCATTGTTAATTAATAAATGGATAAACCTAGATGGTCTCAGGACGAATAACGTGATAAGAAAGATTCAAAACAATTTCCCTAATAAAATGTCACCCAGCCTAGGAAAATAAAGTCTAGGTCTAAGTGATACTTGTGATAAAAAAAATATCTATTTACATAAAAATATAAATATAAATAAATAAATAATAATGATAATCATCATTAATCATGTCATGAGAAGGGGGTAAGTAATTCATTTAATTTATAAAAATATTTTGGAGGATAACATTTAAAAAGGTGAAAAATGGGAAATAATTGTTTTGTCACTTATGCTAATTAAAATTTATTAATTAAAAAGGAAAAAGGGAAAAAATTAATTTTCTACACCTGCCAATTTGAGTTTTAAAGGAAAAGGGAAAGAGAGATATTTAAAAGAATTAGAAAACTAGTAAAAAGAGGGAAACATAAAAAGAAAGGGGAAACATAAGGAAAAAAAACATAAAGTCTAACTTAGTAAGGTATCTAGCATTTAAGAACTTTCTAAATTAAACTCAACTAGTGAATTAGTAAAGGAGAAAGTCATTAAAACTTGTAAGGGAATATGGGGACACCTAGGAGTGAGTCTAGGAGTGCTTTTAGGTGGGGTGAGAGTAATTAATTAATTAATAAAATTAATTTATGGTGCAATGAAGGGGATGGGTGACACTTGTACGAGGAGGATTATTATGAATTAAATTATTGAACAATGAATTAAATGTGATTTTGGGAAAGTAAATGACTTAAAAAATCTATATAAAGGAGGGAGGAGGAGGATGATAGATCTCTTCTGTTAGGCGTAACGTTACGCTGCAGGATTTTAGACTTGATGGACTTAGCTTGTGGGAGTTGAGATACCCAGCTCGGTGAGGAGTGGTAGCTCAGCCTTGTGAGGCAATATGGGAGCTAGTTGCTCTTTGGTTTAGTGTGCATGGCCCCTTTGTGGCTCGGGGGGCTAAGAGGGAAGAAGAGTACCCCTAGTGTTGGCTAGGGGGTACCGGTGAAGTCTCATCGGTCGGCAAGCAAGAGCTGCATGGAGCGCGCGGGACAACAACTCAAAGCGGACTACTTGGGATACAATACACTTCGTTTATTTTTGCATGGTAGATTATTAGTATACTTTACGCTTTTAGTTCTGTATGTTTAATTGGGTAAAGAAAATGATTAAATTAGCATTTTAATTGATGACTGAATTTTCCCCCATAACCTTAAGCTCACTATTGATTGATTCCCTTGGCTTTCGATCCCTACATGCTGTAACCGCCCTATGGTTTTATTGATTTTGTGATGATTTTTCACTTCTTACTTCACCCTCGTCCCTAGCTCATGAGTCCTCGCGTGAGCAATCGGCTAGTAGCCAGATCGACAGTCATCACTTTGGTGTTAATAGACCTATAGATCCTAAGGCCCTGCTTTTATGGGCATGGATGATGAGCGAAGGATGTGTTTTCCCAGTCATCTACCCCTGTTGATTGTACCTGGTTGATGGTTTGCCTTGCACCTTTTTCGATTGTTTATCCTTTCCTTCGGTGAAACGTGTAATACCCTCTGCGTTGTACCATTTTATTATGATATCGATTTAACCTTTTACTTGTCTGCGATTTACTCTTGCAAGTCAGCTATTACCCTTTTTATTCATTGTGTTTGGACAGTTTAGATGTTGACAGTAACTCATGCCTGGAATGACAACCAAAATTTGACCTTGGCTACCTGCGTTTTATGACCATCTGGGATTGCGTTTTTTTTGTGTAATGCCTGCATTCCTACGCAGGGATTTTAAGTTCAGTGACTTTGTTTGATGATCGAATTTAAGTTATATTGGTGAGAGATTTTAGGTATATGATAGACAACACTTGTTCATACAGTTGACCACGATTTTCATTATAGATAGAAATTTTGTATATATTAGACTGCGATTTACTTATTGACCGTAAATTTTTATGCTATAATCGAATGCCTAGAGGTGAGTTTTGTTCTCTTAGTAACTCGCTCTAAACACAGTTTCAATGTTCTTAGACGATATTGAATGATTCACTGCCCACTAAAGTTACAGTCGGGAATGAATTACATACAGTCAGTCTCTTGCTGTCCCTACCATAAAACTTAAGAGCAGAAGGTTTATGATCTTGGTTAGATGCTATGAACCCTAAAATGCAGAGTAATGTTAAAATTGTTCACTGTCGGAATTTAACACCCAACAGGGATCTCGTTTCTCATACAGAAGGTTCACTACTGATGTTTGATGTCCGTCACTTTTTCCGGAGTAGCGTTACACAGATGTACCTTGAAGATTTAGGTAGGACGACTGTTTCGCTTTGATATCTTATTCAAGGAATTTTGATGTAGTCCTATTGTTGTCCTTTCATGAGTCTCATGCTCTCAATTAAAAATCACAAGACATGCAATCGGGAGGACTTTGCAGGTCGTAGAATTGGAAAAAAATTGGCAAAATAGCATGGTTATAGTTTGAACATGAATTTTCATTGCGAAATGCCAACGCGAACCCTGGCGACCCAGTAGAATATACTAGAGGACTATTGAGAGTTTTAATGGCCTCCAACGTTATTATTCATTCCCTTAGTTCTGTCATACCTGGCAATGCTCCCAACCACGCAGTCTCCTCTTGGTAGGCGAGCAGAGAGATAATGCGAATTCCTGGGTTCACTTGGGCCACGCTTTAGTAAGGCAATATCCTTGCATGGGAAAATTTATGGTTAGACAAACACTTCCTCGTTAGATGTTAATAAACGATGAGGTTGTGTTATCTTTAGATAGAAAATTTATGTTGCACAACGTTGTCATTGTTGACGCCTTGTGTGGCGCATCAAATGCCGACATACTTTTTCTGTTCAAATTTTTCTCCCTGTCAGAACGTATGATGGCTTGCGTATGACGGTTCAGAAATATTCAGTTGAAAGGTTTTGGTTCCACACTACATGGAAAAAGAAATAGGTAAGTAAGCCTCTTAATATCTTAATCTCGCCTTATTAAATTTTCTGGTCCTTAATTCGTTAGTCATCGCAAGGAGTTTTTTTTTCACATGCATTTGTTCCTTGACATCGAATGTGCATTCCGGTGTTGATATGGATACACTTAAATTTAGACATGACATTATTTTATTGGCGACTAGACTTACTTTTGGCACGTTCCCAAGCAGTAACAACTTTCCTACATCTCTTAAGGTATAATCGATTTTTCCTGAATATTTCATTCACCTTTTAAGAGGAGTTGGAACATTCTGAATTCTTGAAGTGATAGGGTCCTTATGTGGTTGTGGTGTATTTATATATTTGGGTTGAAGGGGTTGTTTATTAAATTTAGTCCCTTGTCCTTAACAAGCTGTCACTAGGGCAATCTATCTTACTATGTTATTTAACAAGGATTAAAATGTATAGGATGTTTCATGCATTTACTTGAGGATTCAAAGATAATTACTATATAAGTAAGTAAGGATTTCAAAGTTTCTTTTTCCCCTTGGTTAATGTGCGCTCCACCCTTAGGCTTTACTACACCTTCCTTGTTTATAGTTTTTTTAATTTAAAGGAATCATTCATCCCATTTCAATTTGTAGGGAAATTCATTTTGGTCCTTAAATAAAAGAATGTATTAGTGGATTTACATCATCATTCATGCAAGGATAAGGGTTAAATATTATCTTTGGCACACATTTCTATGTGCGTTCATAGTTAACCTATGCCTCGTTTAGCTCGATTGATGCAACAAGTGCTTGGATAACCTGGTCATGGGGCAGGCACTTCCGACGATGAGGAGGTGATAACCGAATTGATGTTTGCATTCACACTATAGTGCTTGAATGCAATTTGTTCCCTCCTCGCCATGAAGGTTCAAGTTACCGGTGTCACTTGTTGCAGTTTGTGTCTGGTTGAACTTGATGTGATCCCTTAGCGTAGTTGTTTCTTTTGTCTTTATTATCACATGTTTCGACCAGTTACATGTTGTGCTAGTATGTTTTGTCGTTGTTGTTTGTCGTCGGGATTCGTAAGTGGTGTTCATCGTCACATGGTGTTGTTTAATTGTTGATGTTGATTGCTTACCTGCCTAAACCAAAACAAAAAAAAAAAATCACTTGCTTTACATCGCTTGTCGTTGTAACGATGGGGCCGTTACAAGAATGATGCAGGGAGGGAACAACCTATTTCCTTTTTCAGCAAAGCAATATGAGATGCAGAGATCAAATATGACATCATGGAGAAGCAGACCTATGCCTTGGTGAAATCTCTCAAAGCTTTCAGAGTCTATTTTTTTCATTCGAATATCATTGCATATGTTCCTTTAGCCTCTGTGAAGGACATTCTCATTCATCTTGACATAGATGGAAGGAGCAAGTGGATCGCCAAAATCCTCGAATTTGACCTGGAAATAAAAACCCACCAAATTATGTAAAGGCCAGGGTTTAGCCAAGTTGTTGGTTGAATATAATTGTAAATATTTGGCGGTTAACTCCATCAATGATTGATCGGAAAATCAACAGGATGAAGTGGTTGATAAAGGCCCTCAGGGCAACCCTCCATTAGCAGGATGTGCCTCGTACAAAAATATTAATTTTTTTCTACAGGAGTTATGACCTCTAGATGGTATGGGAAAAATCAAGGCAAGAGCTTTAAAGCTCAAAGAAATTAGGTATTGCCTTATTGACCAGGTCTTGTATTGGAAAGACCTTCTAAGAGTGCTCCTGAGATGTCTAGACCCACAAGAGGCCCAAAGGATTATATTTGAGTTCCATGAAAGTTTATGTGGGGGACATCATTTCTGGAAAACCACAGCCTACAAAATTCTCAGGGCTGGTTAGTACTAGCCTACTCTATTCATTGATGTCTGTGCAAAAATCAGGGCTTGTATTAAATGTCAGAAATTCTCTGGGAAGAAACAAATCAAGTCCCTACCATTGAAGTTGGTACTAGCTTCAGGACCCTTTCAACAGTGGGGCCTAGACTTTATTGGGGAAATTCATCCTCCTTCAAGTGGTCAGCATAGGTGGATTTTAACTGCAACATATTATTTTACCAAGTGGATAGAATATATACCCACCAGGATTGCTTCTCACAAAGTGATCATTGTTTTTCTCGAAGATATTATAGCAAGGTTTGGTTGCCCGAACATAATTGTTATTAATAATGTTACTTCCTTCAGGGCTGAACCATTGATAAAGTTTTGTGAGAAGTTTGAAATTTCATTAATCCACTCCACCCCTTACTATCCACAAGGCAATGGATTAACATAATCCTCCAACAAGATCCTGATAGAGATAATCAAAAGACTATTGGAGGACAACAAGAAATCATGGGATTCAAAGCTCAAATTTACTCTGTGGGCTGATAGAGTGACAACAAAGAGGTCCTTAGGCATCTCTCCTTTCCAAGTGGCATATGGGACTGAAGCAAGTTTTCCTTCTCGGTTCGCCCTGCCTGTAGAGAAATTCTTCCAAGACTAACAAGGAGAGTCGGATGACATGATTAGGAGAATTCATCAGCTGGTAGAAGTACAATAGACTAGAGAGCAAGTGATGGGCAGAGCACATGACTATCAACATAAAATCAAGCGGGCTTTTGATGGGAAAGGAATTAAAGAGGATTTATAGCTGAGAGATCTTGTACTCAAGTGGGATGCGCCCAGACAAGACAAGGGAAAGCATAACAAATTTGAATCCCTTTGGATCAACACCTTCTAAATCTCTAAGAAGTTCCCAAATAACACTTATAGGTTGTAGGATTTGGAGGGAGACGATGTCTTTGGTGGCCCTGTAAATGGGCACTTCTTGAAAATATTTTTTGTTTAAAGCCTCAAATGGCATCCCATCATTGTAAATACCGTTCATGTTTTGTGTTTATTTTTATTTTTTTTTAATAGAAGACTCCACAACACAACACTAAGGCACTGAAGCCGCGGAAGGAGTTCTTAGATCTTCGCAGGGAGGACTCTATCCCCCATAGAGCCTAATGTTATCACATAAACTTGTCAAAACCTTAAGGGTTTGTGGTTTCTACCTAAGTCTATATTTTTGCCCATCGATCCCCCTTTTTGCAGACCCGATTGTAAGTTTTACCTCCCGGGTTGTAGTTTTCCTTCTATCTGCCTAAATCCGATTGATTGACCTATTTTCCTTCTCAGAGCGCCTAATAACTATCGGTCTGAAGCCCTTATTTTTTTCCTAACGACGTTCACTTCTCTCCTTACCTCTGTCACTAGTCCTTTTACCACCTCGATCCTTGAGCTACTCATTCAAGTAATCTACACAGGCCGTAGTCGTGAGCAACAAGCGCAACACTTGAAGCAATCTGATATATAAACTCAAATCAAGTGATCGGGCATGATCATCTTTTAACAACATGATCCTCCATGCATATTAGATCGACGACCATCGGATAATTGGGACCATAGAGTTGCATGAAGTATATCATCAGCCAGAGGTCCAAAATCACGAGGCCATCATAGCCTTTGATCCTGAGGGATGCATGGCATAGGATCAACATTTAGTTGACTCACAAAATGGGGCAGTCAAAGGGTGGAGTCTTGAGGACTCACAAAACACAAATTCACGATATGATCTGGGACGTCCATTTCAAAATGACACGTGGCGCAGGATCTGAACCGCAGAAAAAATCTTTTCGAGAAGGTTGAGGTGAGAAGTGTCGATTGTCCAAGGTCCCGATATGTCGATATGATCTAGGTCGTTCGATGTAAGGAGACACGTTTCACTCGATATGAGCTATTGCAATTTCATGACTTGAAGATTTTAGCATGGAACACAATGTGAACTCGCGAAACATGAAATCGTGATGTGCCTGAGAGTTAGGCCCACAATCACAGCCCAGGGCCATATAGAAAGTGGGGCCTAAGGAAACATAAGTGCCATTTTAAGAAGCTAGAAACTAAGGTCATTCTAGGAGATGTTTGTGGCCGTCAGATTCAAAGAAAATCCAACCATTGATCAAGACGAGCATTTTCGCGATTTTGAGCATCGAGATATTTGAAATGAGGGGGAGTGACAACTCTCGAAACGAGAAATCCTGAAATTTAATATGGGATAAGCACAACGTCATGGCCCAAGGTTGCGCAGGGCAAGGAAAAGAGCTGAGCAAAGGATCAAGGTGCCTGATTTGGTCACAGAGGAAGATTTGCATGAACTCAAGGCACCAGAATTGACTCAAAGGAGTCGTGAGCTCGCCTGGAAAATTCATGGGTGTCAGGTCTCGCCTTGATCCTGATGAAAGTAGTTAATGAAAATGTGGAAGGTGGTTGAAACCTAGTTTCACCACATAAATGGAAAGCATGGAAAATATGGCTGTGGAGGGCAGACTGTCAGTCGAAAGCTCCCTATCATGGATTTTCTTGTGAATCCCATACTCATATGATCTTGCATCTGATAGAAGAATGCAAGTGCATCCTAACAGAAGAAGATGCAGACACCAAGCTTTAATTATAGTATCCAGGTCACACTCCTGGTGGTGGAAGTTCTCTGAGTATAAATACTCAGTTGTGATATTTTGTTATGGTCGATGGTAGAGAAAAGCTCCCGATTTGTAAATCTTTAATGAACACTCTGGTTCTTTGGTCAGTCTTGGTAGTTTGAGATTTCATGTTTAATGACAGTTAGCTTTCTTGCCACCTCTTGCTTTCCTTCGATATTGAAAGAGTTCATGATTGATTGATTCACTTGAATTATTGTGACTGCATTAGGATGAAAGTTTGATTATAGTGTAGTTATAACTCCTTTCAGTTCCTTTGAGATTTGAATTCAAGTAGATCTTGTGTTTAAGTTTTCCTCCTGGGCTGCTCAAAGACCTAATGTCTTCGGTAGAACTCTATATTTTCTCGCCAAATTCTTCCTCCTACTTACCCTTATTACGACCTACTGATCGAAATTAAACCAAGACCCCATCTTCTTATGCATTCCAACCCCGTTTTTCTGAGTTAAAGCGTTATAATCCTGAGACTATGTCCATTAGACCACCCTTAAATTTATTCATTGTGACATAAAATTGATGGGTACTGGGCTTACCTCCACTGCAATCTAGAGGTGACTTATGGTGCTAAAAAATTGTAAGGGCGGTACGATTTAGAATTTATTTTTTGTGTGAGAAGGAATTTTTTATGACAGATAATGGCATTTGCGTTTGGGTTTAGCACCTCATTTATAAATGACACTTTCTTTGCGCTATGGATTTGTAGGGTCTAATTTACGTTTACATGTCGCCCTCCTTCGTTGACAGGTTGATGGCGTTGTAAATTATTCTATGATGAGTAGGGATATGCGTTTGGGTGTCTTTATTCTTTTGATTCATAAAGTTTATGCCTCTTCATTAATTGTATGAATGCATTGTTTTGGGGGCAACTTTTATTTTGGGTTAAAATTCGTTTCTTTAATAAAATGGGAGATGTGTCAATTTGGTCGTCCTTAATTTAGTGTATGTCCCTAATGAAATAAAAAAAAAATCACTAGTTGTCATCGCTTGTGGTCTTGACAGAGGGGCTGTTACATATGGTATCAGAGTATGTTCAACCCTATGACTATGGATGGCCACGCCTTCCACTGAATTAAACCCTTGAGTAATACTTAAGAGATAATTAAAATTTATTAAAATTTCCTCACAGTAAGCACGGTTAGATGACATCGTAGAGATTCATGATGTGTGCCAGGGGAGGAGGCGCGACGTCTCCAGTAGCACCCGCACCAGTGGGGTCCAACCCCCTAAGGAGAAGGACAAGTCCTTGGAAAGGATTCGATTTTTGTAAGGAATGTGTATAGTCAGACAAAGAGCTTCTAGGGAAATGTTAGAGGCCTTGACAAACTGTCTATACTGAGTTAAGGCCAAGGCGCCTGTACCCCGAGGGTCCACAGTGCTCCCCAACTAGTATTGGTCGCCTTCACGAAAAACTCAAGAGGGTTAAGTTCCCAAGTCCATGAGTGCCACGAAAGGCTCAACCATCGAGGCATGGTTGGAGAGTCAAGCGATGTTCTTCGCTCTTCACGATTTCGACCTCTAGAATGAAGGTCTGCTAGGCAGTCTTCAACTAAAGGGGAGATCTCTTCTATGGAGGAAGACGCTCCTACCTTAGCTAAACATGGTGGTCGTCGAAGCTGTGTTAGGTGAAGGATTCTGGGAGAAGTAATTGTCAAAGGAAATTTTGGAGCGCGATCACGATGAGTTCAGCACGTTGCGACAGGGTGGTCGTATGGTGTCAGATTATGAGACCATATTTTGGAGATACTTCAGTATGCCCCGCAACTGAACACAGAGAAGATGGTGATCAATCGGTTCATGATCAACCTTGACTCCATATTTTGTGTGAAGGTGAGGATCTAAATGCCTCAGACATGGCACGATGCAGTCTAGTAAGCCTCATGGCTGAGGAAGTTTTTTCTGTGGGAGTCAGGGAAAGACTTCTACAAAACCGTCTAGACTGACAACATCTGGTGTGCAACAACATCAAACACCAACCTGAAAAGATATATGGGTGGCAATATACATATATAGAACCCTTTTTTTCGACACCGCGACTACGGGTTCCTTAGCAGAAGACCCCTATGAGGAACCACTGCCAACAATCATAGTATGGCTTGTCAGAAAATAGACTAGGATCTTAGGCAGGTAGGCCAATGACTTCTACTTCAGGGACAGGAGGCTGGACTGCAGATAGGCATTGGTCATTTGGAGAGCCACCTTACCAGCAAGACTATCTGGTTGAAAAGGCCAGAGCGGTTAGGTCAACAGGAAACACTATCATTGTGGAGATGGGAAAGGCCCACAAGATTCATGACCACGATGATTAACCGCCAGGACAAGCACCAGTTTAATGTTCTCAAGATGAAAAGTACCATCGCTTACCAGACTTTAAGTATTTTGATAGATCTCGGTGCTTCAGAGAGATTTATTTCTTACCACGCTAAGGGGTTTTAGGTAAGGGAATTTGACTCGATGAGTTTAGATGTGTAGAAATGACCTTGGGTGCCAACCAGATGGTTGAAGGAAAGGGGTATGAATTGTCTCTTTAATCTAGGGATGGTGTAATGAAGTCTGACCTATGACACGATCTTAATATCTTACGACGACATGATCAGTATGGACTAGTGGGAATTGCATGATGTGATACTCAACGGTGATATGAGGTTGTTTAGTTGGACCGATGATGAAGGACAAAGAAGTGTGACAATGGGAAGAAAACAGGGAGTATCCCCAAGGATCATTCTTCCCTACAGCTACAAGAGAGAACACGCTAGGATCCAATTTATATGCATACTTAGCGTCGAATGTCAAGGGCATGGAAAAAGGCATAGAAAACCTTCTGGTAGTACGAGAGTTTTCCAGACATGATCCCCAGAAGAATTACTAGGTATGTCGCCTGAAGCCACGATGAAACTTACCACCAAACTGAAACGATGGGAAGAAATCCTTATCAAATGTCGACCCCTGAGTTACAAGAGTTGAAAGTGCAACTGCAGGATTTGTTGGATCTAGGAATTTTACATCCAAGTGTGTAGCCTTGGACTGCTCCTATTATTTTCATACAAAAGAAAGATAGGTCATGGAGACTCTGTTTGACTACCATCGAGTATTCCTTGACAAAATTTTGATATTTTATTGGATGATGGAAGAACAGGATGAAATTTTGCGCTTGGTGCTACAAGTGTTTACGAAAGAACAAATCACGGGAAATGTCAAATGATATTTTATCAATCAAGGATTCATCAATTGGGGCATGCTATCTCCAGTGAAGGTATTACTATCGATCCAATGGAGGAAGAATATTTTAGGGAATGTCCTGCACTGACGAACATACTAGACATACATAACTTCATGGGTTTAGTGGGATATTATCGACATTTTGTCGAGGGTTTTTCGAAGATAGAAAATCCGATTAAGGAATCGTAGAAGGAAAACAAGAAGTCTGTATGGGTCGAGAAATGCACGGAAGAATTTTGAAGGCTCAAGGAGCAGTTGATGACAACATCGATACTAAATGACCATGGTGTGGATGAGGACTTCTTGGTATGTACTGACGCATCCAAGGAAGGCTTAGACAGAGTCTTGATGCAAGACGGTCAACTCTCGAGTGATCGCTTACATCTCGAGGAATTTAAGAAAGCCTAAGGAGAACTACACGATGCACAAATTGGAGTGGTTGACCATCATGTATTCCCTGAGAGTGTGGAAACACTACCTGATGGAATGAAAATTCCAACTAAAAATGGACCACTATAATCCAGAACACCTTTTTACGCAAAATGACTTGAGTGCGCGACAAATTCGTTGGTTAGAAAAAAAATTTGAGTACGATTTTGAGATTTACTACTTAATAGGGACAATGAACAAAGTGGCATATGCTTGGAGTTGGAGACCACGCATATTTTTGGTAATACCTCTCCAAACAAATCTAAGTGAAGAGATTCTAACCACGGCGTGACGCTGACTGGTATAAAGAGGGTAAGGAATTTTTCGGGAAAGACACCATGTTGGTACCAAAATTGAGGGATATAATGTGGACAACAACAAATATTTGAGATATGATAACTGGATTTACTTAGAACCCAAAGACGAATTGAGAATTTTTTATCCTAAATGAAGCTCTTAGAGCAGTGTGCATGGCTCATCTTGGAGTCACGAAGATGAGGGCAGACCTTAATCACTCATTATTTTGGTAGGGATGAAGGTGGACATGGTTATCTACATGGTGACATCTCTAGGATGTCAGTGAGTGAAGGATGAACATAGAAATCCAACAAGATTACTTTTTCCACACACCTTTCTGGAGTCGAAATGGAGGTCATTTTGATGGAATTTATGGTTAGGGTTGTCGTTAACAACAAGGAGGAACGACTAGATTTTCGTGATATTTGACACTCTGACGAAGAGTGCACAACTTGTCCCGGTGTGTATGACGCATCAAGTGCCAAGTATAGATAGATTTTATATCAACAATATATTGAGACTTCCAAACATACCAAAAGAATCATATCTGATAAGGGAATCGGTGTTTGCAAGACAATTTTGGACGAGTTTCCCAAAGAGGCCTTGGGAACACCTTTGAACTTGGTGTGGCATATCCCTGAGAGAGACATGTTGATCAAAGGATCAAACCAATTTTGGGGAGGTTGTGTTTCCTATGTGTGTTGGACCAACATTAATGTTGGGAATAGTTTTTGTCATTGGTCGAGTTAGGGTGCAACAATGACCATCAAGGTACCATCAATATGGGGTCTTGGTAGGACTAGAAGCGATCCAAGAATTGGATGAAAAAGTACGAGCGATAAGGAAAAGGGTTGGATGAACGCAAGATCAGTCAATCGGTTTTGTCAATGCACATCGCACGACCACAATTTTGAAGGGCCTAATGGCTAGTAGTGCCTCATTCTTTGATGTGTATGCACAATGTTTATCTTGTATTGGTGTGAGACTTTAGGTGAGTGATCATATCCATGTGATTGACAGAGTTCTTATCAAATATTGGGCGAGGGTGTGCTCATGACATAACTAATCTGCATTATGGACCATCACATTTGACAACTACGACATCGAACAGTAAATTAGGTCAAGGTCCAGTGGGACAACTATAGTCCCCACTTGGCGACCTGGGAGGACGCATACAAAATGTGTCAACATTTTCCTTTTTGTTGATAACTAGACATTTAGATATTGTCAGATACTTATTTCTTCTTTGTATACTGTGAAACTTCGGGATGAAGTTTAAAACAAGAGGGGGTGAATGTAACATCTCGCTCTTGCGCACACTTCTGCTGTGAATTATTCCTTAAGTACACTTACATGCAAGTGATCCGGTTCTTATATGAGTGATTGCTTCATTTAGATATTTTGATGATGAGATTGTGATTTATGATGTTATGTTATGTTATTATGTATAGACAGGGGATATTGACTAGTTTCTCCTGAGTGTTCAAGACTCTTTATAGATTGAGGATGTCGATGGAATCGATGGACCTCCTTGGACTCCGGATAGATTCAGGGAGTGGAATGTTTATGGTTTGCGTATTTTTGTTATTGCATATGTGACATATGACTTATATAATATGATGTTGTTTATGGATCAATGACATGTTTGTTGATGGATGTTGGCTGACAATAGCTTTCTAATCAGACTCACATTTTGATTAAAGGGGTCATGCATGACGACTAGAGATATTGAGGGATAGGTGTGGCAGCAACCCTGCCAGAGACTACTAGAACTCACGTCATGGTTTGAACTGTAGGTTAACGATTACCTATATCGAGAGATCCATGATGTCGTGAGAGCAGACTGAGACAGTCGCTCATGAAGATTCTAAGGGGTGCACAATAAGGCAAGGTCCTTATTCCTTAGAGGCCCTTAGTCTCCCACAAGGTCACCTAACGGAGTATTGACTCCAGGGGTTTGACGTCTACCAAAATCAGTCAAAAGGTGATTGGCACCCTTGGAGCACGTAGTGCGTCTTGAAGGGCATGTCGCACAAATAAAACAAGAATGCAAGCGAGTGGCACCCTTGGAGCACGTAGTGCATCTTGAAGGGAACGTCGTGATTTTAATTCTAGAAAGCTAATAAAAATAGTACCTAGAAAACTATGGCTCTTTAGGACCTCGTAGGCCTTAAAATGAATGATGGTATGAGTAAAGTTTAATAACTAAATTTTTCCCTTAAATTTTTTTTATCACCAAGCCTAGTGAATTTAAAACCTAGGTGTAAGTAGAACATGTGAACAAAAGAAAAACTAAATGGACATGTAACAAGAAAGGGGCAAAGAAAATTCAAAAATTAATAATTAAAGTAAAAGTTTAATGAAGGATTAAATTATTAAAAGAGTAAATTGTTGTTTATGTCTAAACTTGCTAATTCTGAACTTAGATAAAAAGGGGAACTTAAAGAAAAGGGGAAACTTAAAGAAAAAAGGGGAATGTCTAATTTAGTAGGGAATCTAGCCTTTGGAACTTTCTATTTGTGAACTCAACTAGGATTTAAGTAAGGCATCAGTCATTTAAGAAATGTAAGGGAATAAAGGGACACCGAGGAGCGTTTTTAGGAATGCTTTTAGGTGGGTGAGGGAAATAGGAAAAATTAATTAATTAATTAATTAATTTCTGGTGCAACTAAGGGATCGGGTGACATGTGTACGGGGGAGGTTTTCCTAATTAAATTAATAAAAAAAAGAAACTAATGTGAGTTTGGGAAACTAATCACTAAGAAAAATCTATAAAAAGGATGGTAGAGGAGGAGTATGGATGACGTCCATCAGGCGTAAGGTTTTGCTGTCGATATTTTTCTTGACTGGTTTTACCTTTTGGGAGATGGGATGCCCAACTCAATTAGAGAGTGGTAGCTCGACCTTGAGAGGCGAGCTGGGAGCTAGCCTTCTCTGGTTTGCATGTGTGGCCCCTTTGTGGCTCGGGGGACTCAAGGGGAAGAAGAGTACCCCTAGCGTTGGCTGGGAGGTATTGGTGAAGTCTTCATGATTGAAAAGTGAAGTAGCGGGGCCAAGTCTAGGAGGAGTTCGTCGTAAAAATCCGTCCGTGTCGACACTAGATCAATGGTTACAATATTTAGTTAGTGTATTGATTAGAGAATAATTCGTCAATTTTTGGCATGAATAGAAGGGGGTAAAATCATGAAGATGGGTAATACTTTTGCTTGTTTTATGACAATTTTTTTTAATTTTAACAAGTTCTTCAACTTATGGTAAACAAAAGTATTTTTTTTATTTAGAATTTTACTTTACTGTAAAAACAAAACTTGTGAAGAATTTTGTTAACTTTCTAATGACTATTTTTCAATTTATTTTTTTTGAGATTTGATAAGTCAATTTGGAAATTGTTTGACAGTATGTTCCTTAAAAATGAAGGGAAAGATAATGAGTTATTTTTTCCCACAACAATGTATCCATTATTAAACTTTTGTTTTTGAAAAATGAAATACACTACAACAATCTACATAGACTCTATTCTTTTATGACTATAGTTTTGAATCTAACGGTTCAATATTATAATTTCTAGATTTTTTTGAAGTTGACCAATCTGAAAAAGTTACAGATTTTAAACATATGTTTTCCTCCACCATATATCGATCTTAATTTTTAATTAAGGATTATGAATATAAATTTTCCATAATTTTCCACTGTGTATTTTTAGAGATATGGATTTTTCATTTCACCAAATCATGATCTCAATTAAAAATATTATGCAGTGATTTTTTATAAAATTAGATAAAAACAATGAAAATGAAAACAAATTATACCCAATGAAAGTAGATTCAATTTTAAAATGTTGATATCAATTATGAATCTAAATTTCGAGTATTTGTAGGAGTCTTCTACCTCCAAAGATGAAATGGAGAGAATTTTCAATTTACTGCAAACAATCCCATTTTCATGTTTTCAGCCGAAATATTCTTTCGACCGAAACCTAGTTTTTAACGGAATCCATTAAAAATAAACGTTTCGATCAAAAAGACTTTCGGCCGAAATATGATTACCACAGGAAAATAATTCATCCGAAAAACATTGTACACAAATTTCAAGGGCGTTGTTCAATTTGATGTGCAAATTTTCGACCGACAAAGGTTTTGACCGAAACAATTCCTAGCAACATTTTTTCGGCCGAAAAATTGCTGCTAGGAATTTTGGAGACCCGATTGTCACGAAAGTGTTACCCATCTTCATGATTTTACCCAAGGTGGTTAATTTCATATGAAATTTTATACATTCCAACAACTTAGACTGCTCGATGACCTCCTTTTGTTTATGTATAGTTGTGCCCCTTCCACTCAGTTTCTCACACGCAGTCCTCCACTCTCACCCATTTTTACTCAGTCAAAACATTTACCATTTCAATGCTCAACGTAGCCTTCCATCGCTCCCAGTACTAATTAATATCTTATTCAACGGTATGGAGGATTGGTTCAAGGTTTATTTTTATTAATAGTTATCTCTTTTTACTGATGGAATCCTAATAAAATATCATCTCGGTAATGCAAGATCTTTTATTATATCTTAGATGATGTTCAATTTTAATTATTTGGATTTTAGCAGCTTGTAAGGTAAGTCTAATGGAGTATGGAAAGTGTCCCAAAAAAATGTGCCCCACTCACAGTCCAATCCATCTCATTGTTGTAGAAATAATAAGACCCACCTTGGCATGTAATGAAGTCAGGATGAACAACAATGGAAGGAAGAGATGAGGCTCTATGATGAATCCATTGGGGAAAGCGGGAGCCATATCCCACCATGTATGGAAGATTCAAAGGGTTCTCTCCTAATATATAATCAATCTTCATTGGATTCACCCATGTCATATAAATTCATTAAAACTTTTTCATAAATGCTCTACTGGATCTACAACTTGACTATCATTTCTTGATTTCTAATCGTCATTTCGAAGAAAAAACCACTGATGTACCTACCTGTCGTTTTGTGAAGGTCCGAAGTCTGGCCAGAGTTGCCTCAACATTTTCACACCATGCAACTTTAGACACATCATTGAGGTACTTGGAATATGCTAAAGCCAAAAAAAATATTGATGTCGTGCTCTGCATATTACTTGCATTAGATTTGTATATGACTCCACCTGCAAAATTACACAAACTTCAATCAATCAGCTTCACTTTCCACATAATGAAAGTAATTCCCTACCCGATCCTCCAGGAATCTAACCAACCAACAACCTACAACCCAAAATAAATATAGAAAAATGGGTCGATGGGAATTAATAACCTAACGTGTATTGAGCATGTGAATCAGATGTTTCAAGTAAGAGGTTGCAAATGAAATTGTCAATGCGTTAATGGTATGATTCTAAGAACGATATTCTTCAAAAAATAATCTTGAAAACACTCGCATATGAGTAAGTATAGATAGGTTTTTAAATTCAGTTACAGTTGATATAAGCATTGTGGTTTAGTAATAACCTTGGAGAGAAGCACATTAATGTCAGCATGCTTATTTTCCCAACTGAATTCATCAATGTTGTCCTTAGCTCCAAGTGTCCTTCCATTAGCTTGAATGTACTGAAGATAAAAGGATTCATTGGTCGATGCTTTGTGTAGCCATGCATCAACCCACATCAATTCATTCTGGAATCCACATTATAAACTGTAAATTTATGTATGTTTTTTGACAGAACTTTTTAAGCTGGGAAATAATTTCACGTATAGAAAACTAACTTGGTATCTGCTATAATCGCAATAAAATGGGCAAACTTCTGACTTGAGGCTATCATTATAAGGTCCCCTATATATTTCTGCAAAATCGAAGAGCTACGAAGGACAGACAAACAAAGACAATGTGTTAGAAGGTGTTGTAGAAATCATATCATGCATTTATACAAAGAGGAATCAAAGTACATTGAATTAATTCTACAATTGTGTTATAGTTGTAAACGTGGTGCATATTTTACGACTTGGACTAATTTTGCGATGATCTTCCTCTATTGGTGTGGTGTAATATGTGAGTTGCATCTTTACCTTCACAATAAAAACTTGGTCTTCCAAGACGAGTGACTTGGACCTCGAGTAAGGAACGTTGCTCTTAGTACCTTGTTATAAGAAACCCTAGCGATAATTTATATTGATGTAACTATAGTATCAAAGGTGTGTACTTAGTAATGATTATTGTCCAATAATATTATATTGGCAATGCCTGAATATGTTTAGATTAGGGGATAATATCATTACGATGATAAGTTGGGAGTAGGATTACTTTAGAAACTAGAAATCTTGTGCGCCATGACTAATTATGAATGTTGCATTATGGGTTATGTGCTTAGAGTTCTTCGCACCTTGACTTACTATGTTAGACTAATGCGCATGAATGTACTAGGTGAAAATTGTTTCTCTTGTGCCTTGGGAATAAACGAAGTCTCTTGTGCCCTGAATCTTAATGTTTACAGGTTGGATTAATTGTATAGAATCCTTGTGTGCAATTTAATGATGGGATCTATGAATAGTCGATGATTTAAACTCCTTGCACGCACTGATTGTAAGTTTGGTACGGTTTAGAATTTAGTTTTTGTGTGAGATGGAATTTGTTATGACAAATAATGGCATTTGTTTTTGGGTTTAGCACCTCGTTTATAACTGACACTTGCTTTGTGCAATGGATTTGTAGGGTCTAATTTACATTTACATGTCGCCATCCTTCGTTGACAGGTTGATGGCATTGTAAATTATTCTATGATGAGTAGGGAGATGCGTTTGGGAGTCTTTATTATTTTGATTCATAAATTTTATGCCTCTTCATTAATTGTATGAATGCATTGTTTTGGGGGGCGCTTTTATATTGGGTTAAAATTCCTTTCTTTAATAAAATGGGAAACGTGTCAATTTATTCATCCTTAATTTATCGTATGTCCCTAACACAATAAAAAAAAAAATCACCAGTTGTTTTTTCTTGTGGTCTTGATGGCGGGGCCGTTACACTAACGAGCTTGGGCTTTACCAAGAGTAAATATGATTCTAACCTTTACTTAAAGGTTATGAATTATAATCCTGTTATATTGTTGTTGTATGTGGATGACTTATTCTTAATCAGAGAATAAAATCTTATCATTGATTGTAAGAAGAAGCTCGTTGCATAATTTGAGATGAAATACCTAGACCTTATGCACTATTTCTTAGGCCTTGAGGTTTGGAAGATCCTAGAGAGGATCTTCCTTAACCAAGGGAAGTATGCAGTTGAAATACTGAAGAGGTTTGATCTATTGGAATATAAATCAATGAACACACTCATGGAAACTAAGTTGAAACTCTTGGTTGATACTTCGTCAGAATTGGTTGATGCTATGTTGTACAGACAGATCACTGTATCATTGATGTATCTGATGAACACCAGACCAAATATATGTTTTTCTGTGAACACCTTGAATCATTATTTGGTAGAACCCAGATGTGTTCACCTTGTTGTTGCAAAGCATGTGATGAAATACCTTAAGGGTATGTTGGACTTTGGTTTTTTCTACAATGGAGATCAAGACTTCAAACTGATTGGTTATATCGATTAATATTGGGATGGAAGTGTTTCTAACAGAAAGAGCACTTCAGTATGTTGTTTCAGTCTGGTTTCAGCCATGACTTCATGGAAGAGTAGGAATCAATTTAGAATTTCTCTTAGCACAGTAGAAGCGGAATACATTGTTGCATGTTTCGCCAGTTGCGAAGCCATATGGCTTCAGAAGTTGTTGACGAGTCTATTTGATCTGGATATGTAATCAACCGTGATTCTATGTGATAACCAAAGCTGCATAAATATGACAGAGAACCCCATGTTCCATGACAATTCGAAGCACATAGAAATCCGGTATCACTACATTTGTGATATGGTGTAGAGAGGAGCCACAAAGCTCCAATATGTTGGCACATATGAGCAGGTTGTAGATGTGTTGACCAAACCTATGTCTCGTGTAAAGGAACTCTCTTGAAGGGGGGAGTGATGCTTATGATACTATGGTATCCTGACCAACAACGGGTATCTCAGTTAGGATTTTATATATTAGAGGACTGATCATCCCTGGACAGATCCCGAAGGTCCGGTAAGGATGGTCTATCAAAGTACTTGTGCATGTATATGATAGTTGTCGTTAGTAGTGGTAGCTCCTTTAAGATTTTTATAATTTTAGGTAATCTTATGATTCCCAGGCAGATCCAGAAGGTCCGGTAAGGATGGTCTGTCAAAGTACCACGTGGTAGCTCCATTAGGATTTTATATCCTAGGGAATCTTAGGATTCCTGGGAAGATCCCAAAGTTCCGGTAAGGATGGTCTGTCGGAGTACCACAAAATTTTATTGTTGCACCTGCCTTATTCTGTTGCTATATGATGACGATGTTGTTATCTCATCCTCGTGTTGATGATATTGTTGTTTCATCGTCATGCTGTTGTTGATGATGATGTATCAACCTCGCATTGTTTTAGTTGATGATGTATCAGCCTCATGTTTTTATTGATGATGTTGCATCAGCCTCGTGTTGTTGTTGATGATGATGTACTAACCTCATGTTGTTAATAATGTTGTTGATTATGTTGTTTTCTTAGTGTTATGATAATTGATGTTGATGTATATAATGATGATGATGATGCTCCATGTTGTGAAAGATGATGTTATTGATGATGAGAAAAACTTATGATGATTTATAGATATGCCAGTCAATGTTCCAAGTGCTGATGATGTTTCCTCCCTCTCTCTCTCTCCTGATGATGTTGTATTGGGTTATGTTAGTAGAATACCCTTCTTGTTAAGAGGGAGTGTTGAAATATTGTAACTACAAAGAGTATTCTATTTATTATTGAGTTATTATTCATCAGATCAATCCCCTTTTGTGGATTGATCATGTCAGGATTTGTACTTGACCAAATCCCCTTTTGTGGATTGGTCAAACCCTAATTATATTATTCTAATTAAGAACTCAGCCCCCGGGCCTAATTAATGTGGTTTTAATCACTAAGAAGAGAAGTCATCCCTACCCAATGAAGAGACACCTTTCCAGCGTTTTCCATCTAGTATAAATAAAGGAGGCTAGCGCCTCATTTGTACACTCACTCATTCCACTTAATAAGTGCACAAGTTTCGTAGTTGTAGGGAAAAGAAGGAAGAGAGAGGCACATTGGTCAGTGTTGGATATTCTCTAGTGTTTTGATTTATTGTCTTGGCATTGTCTTGGGTATCTATATTAAGGAATTTTTTTATGGGTTTTCTCCCCCATGAGGGTTTCCGAGGATAAATGGTGTGTATCTTGTTATTGTGTTTCTCTCAATGATCCTACCTATGTTATTTTTATCTAGTAAATTGAAAAGAAACCTAATCATTTCTCTAAACTTAACAAAATAATGCTCCATTTGGGTGACCTAGCCTGTGGGATTATAGCCATCAAATTTATTTACCTTAACTTAGGGAAGACAAGGGTCATAATTAAAGGGGTTGGAATGAAATTCCATAGTATGGGAGGAGTTTGTACCATCTAAGTGGGAGGGTTTGTTAAGGAATGGGAGGCCTTGTGATCAATTAAACAACTGGTTGACAGTGGCATTGTTGGTGTCAAGTGTTTCCTTGAATTTGTCAAGTCAGTCATCAAATTTGGAAAATTCATTCTTGACTTGGTCCTCGAAGAAGTCAAAGTTAGAAGAAATTTTCTAGATGGTCTCTTTGTTCTATTTGATTTGGTCTTGAAGTTCTTGGTTCTAAGTGGTGGCCATTTGGAACGTTGGGGTGCCTGGGATGGGGAGTGTGTCCACTAAAAAAAGTTGTATAAGTGATATGTACCATTGTAATTAGGATGACAAGGGGAATCCAATTGGATACACTACAACAAAAATACCTTGTAGTGGAGGTTATAACAAAGGTTTTTAGTGTTACAAAATTGACAAAAATTGTCAAAAAAGCGTATTCTAAAACATCCATTTTTGGTAGCAGATGTTTTTGCGGAGATTATAATGGAACTTCATTATAAATAAAAAAAATTGAGTGGCCGAAGGTTTTAGCGAATGTTTTTCTAGGCGGTGCGCTTTATGGTGTATACGCATTGGTGCATTCTCAAACTTAAAGCATCGATTCTTGCATTTCATCGAAATCATCGGGGAAGTCAAAAAAATATTGGGGCGCCAATGCTCTTCTAAATAATAATGCATCGGTGCTTTAATAATAACAATTCTCTAGTCGAATCTATGATACCATGCATTAGTGCATTACAAAACAAACTCAACTGGTGCATGAAATTTAGAATGCACCGATGGAGAAGTATGATATAGAAGCATCAATGCGTTGTTTTAGTTAAATGCACCAGAACACCGATTTTTATTATTATAATTGTTGTTGTTAAAATAGTATTACGGTCGTTGATGGTTCATTGTATTACAATATCAATGCGCATTTTCGTACAACAC
Source organism: Picea engelmannii (assembly GCA_009831015.1). NCBI lineage: Eukaryota > Viridiplantae > Streptophyta > Pinopsida > Pinales > Pinaceae > Picea > Picea engelmannii. Next base: position 172,100 of record ML787574.1, read on the forward strand.
CAATGCTTTTTAGCATTAAACACATGAGTGTTCATTTTATCTTTTTAGAAACATCGACCTGTGACAATGCAATTATTGTTATTTTTTAATTTCATTATTCATAAAAAAAATTGACATATATCTTATAATAGTATTCATATAAATTAAATTTTTATTAGTACATTTAGATATGACGCTTGGATTAATTTGTTATATCATCAGATTTCACATCTCTTCATTATAATATTTAATCATCCATATATATAATAAATGATGTAAAATTTCACAATGACACTAGACAACACAATAGAATAAATAAAACATATTTTATTATATATGAATAAGATGCTCTTTTTCATGCAAAATGGGACACTTATTGGTAACCCCTTTTCTTTCAATTGGGACACTATGTCTATTACATTAAACAAAATGTCTTATTTTCACAGACAATTATTTCAAAAAATACAACTTGCATTGATATCCAAATATATTGATCATCATTATTCGTTGAAACTGTTGTCAGTGCTCGAGCTACTTCCATGACTTGGGTTATTTGGATGAATGTTTTGTTGATTTTCTCGATTGTTTTCCTCTTCTTCAAGTTTCATCTACAAAAATAAAAATAAAGTGTAATAAGTGTATATACATTGGTGAGAATAATGAAAATTGAAATAAATAATATACGTGAATGTAAATTGAAAAGAGACATATCATAGAAACAATTGAGTTATGAATGATACACATTCTTTCAAAACCAAAGCTCATGCCTTCTGTCAACACCTCTTCTATTGGCACATTTCCATACTTTGTTTCCTGCAAGTTGTATACCCCATATTAAATCATAGATTTAATATAACGGATTTTTTTTTCCATTAATTATAAAATGGGAGAATTAAAACAACATAGATACTTACAAATTCCACAATTAATTTTTGATACGCCAACATATACTCACAACCCATACTTACCCCAATGTCAATAAATTCTTCGGATGGCACTTATTTGTATTTTAGCACCTATTTGAAGACATTCAAGGATGGTTGTAGTAAAACAACTTAAAATATACAAAAATGAAATCTTAAGTTGCTATATGGAAATAAAAATTACTCACAAACTTTGTTATCAACCCTTTTCTTCCTTGTCGTCCTGTTTTATGTGTTGAATGGATTCCATTTTGTCTTCTTTTCTGTAAGAAAATACTTGAAAATTAATATTTAATGCTAAATTATTTATTTATATGTACATAATAGAAAAATTCAATTATTTCATACATTTGAAGCACGTTGTTGTTGAGATGGCTCTTCTTGTGATGCAATTATGTCCATTTCTTTGACCATCTCCTTGTACACTTTTTGGAAAATTCCTTCTGGCATATTTTGGATATCAACTCGTTGATCCTTTGAGGTTTTCATAATCTTCCTGAAAAAAGTAACATGACAATAAACTATTTTTATATTGATATATGAAAACTAAATATAAAAAAAAAATGATATCAATAAAGGAATGCTTGGTATGACCATTAGTAATATATACATATTCTAGAAAAAAACATTTTTAGGAATATTACTTTTTGAATTATTATCTTTTGTTGTTGTATGTTTTTGCTATTACAAGTCTGACGGGTCTCATTGACCATTGCTATGGAAACACTTCCTGTAGTTTAGATATAACTTGGTTCTTGGAATCATTGGATTGATTTATGTATTGTAAGTGAAAAATATGTCTATACATTCATTCCACTATATCCCTCATAGTTTTGTAAAAGTTTGGCCCCTTTTCATTAACATCCAATACCACTCCAGATGAGATAAGGACCAATTTGTCATCATTTACATCTTCTATAATTTTTTTTTTCTTAGGACGACATTTTGTTCCTCCGTTGTTGGTCCATGTAGAACATTAAACTTATGTGAATTAAGAGATTGTTTGAAACATGTTATCTAATATTCTTAAGTATATTATTAATGAAAATTCAAAAACGAACTCATATTGAATAATATTTTTGCATTCACCTAATTCATCATTTTGCAATTTTCCCATCAAGATTTTATTCTCTTCTGCACTTAGATAACAAATAATATTATATAGCTTCCTCATTTTGTTTCTTTGCATGACACCCACTAACTAATACATATTAGTTAAACTTACATATAGTTCAAACATATTAATTTTGTATAAAATTTACAAAGAACGTGTCTTTTTTTCTTTTTTGGATGTGTTATCATTGTCTCGATCAACATTTTTGTTACTTGAACTATTCTCACACATTTTTGTATCAATACACAACCTGTACCATTCAATACAAGAGAAGTTAAATATATTTTATAAATAAATCACATAAGTTTTAGCTAAAAAAAAATATGGTTTCCGGTGTGCTTTAATAATATGAAAGCACCAGTGTGTTCGATATAGGATACACATTGACATGAAAAAATGATTTTTTTTTAAATAATTTAAATTAAAACGGTGCTATATGTATCAATAACAACACCACGCCTAGAGTAAAAAAATAAAACAAAAAAACCACCATGAATGAAAAAAATAACCGAAAAAATTTATGCACTGATGAACAATTTAAAAAAAAAAAAATTATGTTACAACATTTTCTACATGTTTTATTAGTAAGCGCACCACTGCATTATAGTAAAATCGGCGCACCGATAACAAGAAACCATTTAAAAAAAAACGTGAAAGTGGTCGACAAGGTTTGGATCCGATGCAATAAGTGGTCACCTTGCATCACATGCCAAACACCTTATATATAGAAACAAAAACCCATTAAATCTAAAATTCCTAAAATGAAAATCCCTAATTGTGAAATTTTGCAGTCACATAAGCAAGAAGAAGCAATGGTTTAAGGTAAGTGTACTTTTTTTTTAAATTTTTTTCTAAATTTTAATTAAATCTAAATAGGTATACAAATTGTAAAAAAAAATATTATTAAAATCAACAGTAAAATTTAAATTTTTTACTATGCAGGGTTTTTAGTGAATAAAAAAACCCTTTAAATTATGATTTTCTTAATAATTTTGTTGCTCGAAAAAGTTTTTGACTGAATCACCATACCCTTCAAATTTTAATCTTCTGAATAATTCTACTGTTCCAAAGTATTCTACTGCTCCACAGTGCTCCCCGGTATGTCTCTCTTGCAAATGTCTCCCCTGTAAATTTTGGAAAAATAATGAAATTGTGAATAGCTTAATACTACTTAAAGTACTTTATGAAAAGGGTTTTGAGTGAATCACCATACCCTCCAAATTATGATCTTCTAAATAATTCTTTTGTTCCAAAGTATTATGTTGATCCATAGTGCTCCCCAATATGTCTCTCTTGCAAATATCTCCCTTGTAAATTTTGGAAAAATAATGAAATGGTGAATAGCTTATTACTATTTAAAGGACTTTGTGAAATTAGATTTTCAAAAAATATACTCCCGCTCATTTTTCAATTGTAAAAAAATAAAGTCGCGTGTTTTTTCTTAAGTTTTTCAAAGCACCGGTGTGTTTGTTAATATAACACACTGGTGCATTTGTTTATACAAAGTAGGGTGTGCTAAATATTTTTGGAGAATCGATATCATATAATTCTCTTTTATTTATTTGAAATCTTGAGAACTTGTGTGGTTAGTAATTAAACACCCAGGTGATTTATATTGTTATAAACGCACTAGTGAGTTTTGTTTAAATAAGCGTACCGTTATGATTTAAAAGTTATTTGACTTTTTATTTTCACGAAAAATTGTATTTTCATCTTAAATTATCTTTTAGGATGCATCCACGTGACTAGTAGTACTTCATAGTATATATTTTTCGCTTAAAGTGTCCTTATTATTAAAAATTTATTGTTGATTTTTCTCAAAGGAAGGGAGAAAATATTATATTATCAAATGGCTAATTCCACAAATTCCAACCCATTCCATATTGCTCAAAGTCCATCGTGGAGTTCTCCCTTTCCATCTCCAGTAAGTTCAGATGTTATTTATATTTTGATTATCTAATTGAATTTATTTATTTTATCCATGTCACTCTAAATAAAAATGTATCCAAATTTGCAGGATCCTGATTCATAATCAAGTTTAGATGCAAAAAATATTCCACCAATTCAAAAACGTTGGAACTTGTTATCAGGAGAAACATACTGCAATCATTTGGTATATGAAAATGGAAAGTCACTTTACCCTACCAATTGTAACATGCCATCTTCCAGCCACAATCCCGGGTCAATGATGGTAATGATTGTTTGGTATAATGTAATTTGAACAAACCAATTGCATTGTGATTACTAATATCATTGATGTACTAATGTTCAATATTTTTGAAATTAGGATTCTGATGATGAGTGACCTACCTATCATCTTCTGTTGCACCCCACTACAATGTCAAATCAAGAGAAGGTTGTAATACGAGCACAAATCAGAGAGGAAGCATACCAAGAATGGTTGAATCAACCACCTATTCAATTCCCACTATGTCCAGATTCACCAATTATGAATGACTACAACAATAGTAGTTCATCACAAGTTGGCAATGGAGTCAATCAAATAGAGGTTGGTATGGAGGATTTTTTATGTGATACGACTTCCATGGAGACAATGTTGTTAGATGCATTCCATAATAATGAGCTAGGGGATGATGCTCATATCACTTATACCTTTTTAGAAATCCTAAAATCTGGTTCCACCACCCCTCTCTTTAGACCTATCCAGTCAAATTCTACCCAGATGGGGAGACAATGTTATTGTACAACTTGAAATCAAATTTTGGCATGTCAAACATATGTTTCTCAATAATATTGAGGTGACTAACCATCAAGTCCCTTATATTTTGAGAAATATTGTCACACAATCAACATTAAAAATGGTTGATTTTATGAACGTTAAATGACATTGCACATTTCTATTTCCCACTAACTGCAGGTTATTCAAAGATAATGTTATTTTGAGTGATAATGTCTTGCGCGGTAGCTACGAAGAGGTAAATAAGATGTTGAAAATGTTGGGTGTTGAGTACATATCATATCATCAATGTCTGAATGATTGTATTCTATATAGAGGAGAATATGCAGACAAAGAGATATGTCTGAAATGAGGGCATGACAGGTACCATAAATCAAATAAAAAGGGTAAATAACATGGTCCACCTCATAAGATATTGAGGCACATGCCTATAATCCCAAGGATTCAAAGGATATTCTGTTGCAAATAATTAGTTATGTTGCAGGGATGGCATGCCTCACACAGAAGTGAGTAGGGAGTTATGTGAATCCAAACAGATTCAATATCCATGAAGCATATAGAGGATACATGGCCCGAAAAATTCAAGGATGTAGTACTAAGTCTACAACTCAACATTGTTGGCATGTTTTTAGACAGAGGCAGAGTATGCATGTTTGTCATTGATGGCGAAGATCAACACAATCAGATAATGAAGATCAGCACGATCAGTAGTGTAGTGATAATGGAAAGATCAGCAGTGTAAGCTCAGAAGGAGAAAAACAGTCAAAGCACGACAAAGGTTTCATTTCAGAGTTTCGCAGATCGGGAAATCCAAAGGAAAGAGGTTCAAACTCATGATATGCGACATCGTGATAATATCTTGACCGTTGATTCAAGAAGGAAATGTGGTGAAATCACAATATTATCTGGACCATTGGTTCCATAGGGCACATGGTGAAAGATCAACGTTTCGCTGACTGGAACGTCAAATGAGCGAAGTGCTCGTTTGATTGGTGAGTGGTCATATCTCAAGGTCACATCGTCGAAGGCTTAAGGGAAGGATCTATTTGCTAAGTTCCATCTCGACGTTCGCAACTTGGAATATCAAGACTCTTCATCATAGGAATCACGATATGCAATATCATGAAAAGATCTCAATCATCAGATCACCAAGGATTGTGGACCGTTGATCAGGCATGAAGAAGTCTCATGAAGTGGCGAAATCGCGATAAGATTTGGATCGATGATCTAAGAGGGGCACGTGGCGATAGATCAGAGCACGACAGAATACTCGAGATGAAAAAGTGTGAAATGCATTTTCGAATCAGACTGTGGTCACAACTAGTGGTTACATCTGCGGAAGATGGAGGAAGAAGCTAGCGGTGTTAAGCTCCATCTAGGAGTCTCGGCGATCGTGACTTGGAGAATCAAGACCCTTCATCACAAGAATCGCAATATGCAAGATCACGATGAGATCTGGACCGTCGGATCATTGGAGATATCGACCGTTGATCAGGCTCGATGAGGTTTATAAGTTCATGAAATATGAAGCGCCTTTTGGCGCAGCCCATGGTCACCACCAGTGGTCACCTGAGGGGAAGAAGCTAGCGGTGATAAGATCCATCTCGGAGTCTCGGCGATCACGACTTGAAGTGTCGAGATCCTTTATCACAAGAATGCTGAGATGCGAGATTACGAAATTCAAATTCTGTTTAGCGCTCAGTCACAGCTAGTGGGCATATGAGATAAATGTAAAACCCTGCCAATTTAATCCAACAGTGCAGGTGAATTTGAATATGATCGGAGGGATACTGTTGCACTTCACAATTAATTAATCAGTTACAATTTAGTTAGCAAAACGGATTCATGATTCTTGATCGGTTGGTGATTCATTTGCTGAGGCGTTTTTGCCCAAGAAGATTCGAAGTGTAACTGATGAGGCGTGTGTGAATAAAAGGAGACATGAAGCGACTGTGTAAGGATGGCTATTCTAACTGGAAAAATGTGATGAATGGTAAGAAGAGTAAAATTAAAGGTTGTATATCTTGAGATAAAACTCAGAGATGAGTAACAGTTGTTGAACAGACAGAAGCAAGAGAAGAATAGCAGAATAGCATGAAGCAGAGCAGAATAGTAGAATAGCATGAAGCAGAGAAGAATTGCAGAAAATTTTTTGAAGAAGAGAAGAATTACAGAAGAGAAAAGAAGGGGTAAGAATTGAGACACTTGTATTGTTTGTTTTTCAATCACTTATTTATAATCAGGGAGGTAGGGTGGTGCTAGGGAGGACTGTGGTCCTCTGATATTCGAGTTGATGCTTGAATATTGGGAGTTGTAGCTTCCATATAGTTGTGGCTAGAAAAACAGGGTGGTAGGGTGGTTCTTGGGAAAACACAGAGTTTTCCATATGCAAGTTGGTGCTTGTATAAGTGGAAGTAGGTGCTTCCATCCAGTCGGTGCTGGAATACCCAGGGAGTTGGTGCTTCCTTCTAGTGGGTGTTAGAGAAACCAAAGAGTTGGTGCTCTCAAACAAGTTGGAGCTTGTAAAACAAAGGTAGTAGCCTCACTTTGAGTTGGTGCTCAAACATAGATGATGTACAGAACTTAAAAGACTTCCTATCATTTTGAAGAAGAAGAGGTTTTCTCCCTTTATGGGTGTCCTCGTGAAAATATGTCTCTGTGTATATCTTATGTGTGATTGATTCTCATTATTTATGGTGTTCATATGATGTATATTATTGATGGTCACTTGATGAAAGATTAAAAATGGTTTAATAGACTTAATATTGTTTAAGCATAGTAACAACTGATTCACCCCCCCCCTCTCAGTTGTCTTAGTAATTTCAACAAACATAGCCATGGATGGCGTCAACCCATATTCCCTCCAAAACACCAACCATTATGTTTGTCCTGTAGTAGTGATCAATAACAATATCCCCCCATGGTTGTCTATGAAGAATGAACATCTTATGTTATCTCTTATAGTCTTTGGTAGAAGGAAAGTTAAGAATATGGATGTATACCTACAACCATTTGTAGATTAGTTGAAGGAATTATGGGAAGGGATACATCTATATGATGTAGCAAGAACCATCACAACAAAGAGGAGTTTTACATTGTATGGAATATTTTCTTACACCACACATGATTATCTAGGCTTAGGAGTTTTCTCTGGTAAATTACATGTTTATTGATTTGTTTATATACATAACAATATTTTTTGGCATATTTAATTGACTATGATTGTTCTGATCTTCAACACTAATGTGTTATGTATAAATTAATAATGTTGTAGGTATTGTAACAAAAGGGTATCATGGATGTAACTGTTGTGTACCTTCTCTAAAGGATAGGTGGTCAAACCAACTACGAAATCCAATGTACAACTACTCTAGGGTATTCCTCCCAGAACAACACCATTACAAAGAGAAACATCCACTTTCAATGGTAAACCAAAGAGAACCCAAAGGCATGCAATAATGACACCAGTAGAATGACTTAGAGCATATGTGAGAGAGAAGGTGAAGGAGATTATATAAATGTTCGATTCAAATGGGGAGCCTATGTTCAATGATCCAGAATTCTTCGACACCTATGTTGAGAAATTGTCCATTGGGATGAAAAGAAAATTTGTCTTTTATGAGCTCCCATATTGGGAGCATATTAATATTGACCATTTAATAGATCCCATGCATGTATTTAAAAATGTTTCATATTCTTTATGGAGGTACATATCATTGAGAGAAAGTGACACATTGGTTGTTAGGAGAGATATTATTTCTTCAAAAAATAAAAAGAAACATTGGCCAAGGAAAGAAAGTAGAGGAGAGGTTGGTCCCTCTTTGTCTTTCAAAGAAGGTGATGTCCCATGAATTTTGAAGAAACATGATATTTCTTTGGAAAATGAAGTTATATTGGGTGTGAATGTGCCCTCTTTATATGGGTCTTCACTACGACACAACTTCACTATGGAATACAATTTGTTGGGGTTGAAATCACATGACCATTTGAACCTTCTAAGAGTACGTATGTCAAAAACATGATTTTATTATTTGTTTTAATTTTTATGTCATGGCATACACTATAATTAATTTTGTATGTGTTTAATTTGTAGTGTCATTATGTAATATACCAGATATAAAAAGTATGTTGAACAAAACTTAAATGCTAGAAATGGCAGAATAACAACAATATAACCAGAATAATCACTGCAATAACACTGAAATGATATAAGAATAACAACAAAAATAGCACTTTGATTCTGAGAGAAATGTTCACGGGCCTCTTCGAGGGGGAAACCTCCAGTCGAGCAGATCTCTATTACAATAATCTCCAAGCTAGGGTTCTCATACCCTTGACTCCTATTTATACTAAATATGTCTATCAAAAGAAGCACCTAGAGGAAGATCTGTCTAGAAGCGGAAGCTTCTATAAGGTCTTCTTACATTCGACTTATTCTATTTTATTGGAAAGCCTTATTAGTATTGACCTTTAATACATCCGAATATATTGTTCTACCTATGTGCGGGTTAGGAACCTAACATGTCCTCCCCCTTAAAAACAACCTTGTCCTCAAGGCTTAAGATGTGGAAATTGTTGCAGAATGGTAGTTGGTTCCCAAGTGGCATCTGCTGGAGTTGTATATTTTCACTGGATTAACACTTCCTTGATGGTTCTCTGATGCAGGCGATGCTCACGCTGGTCCAAAACTACTTGTGGTTGTAGCCAAATGGATCATTCTTTGGCTAACTCGGGAAGGTTGGTTTGAATTTGGCACTTAATTCCAATCACCTTCTTTAAGCAAGAAACATGAAAAACAGGATGTAGCTTCGAATGACTGGGCAAAGCTAACTAATAGGCCACCTGTCCCACATGCTTGAGAACTATATAAGGACCATAAAATTTGGGTGCTAGCTTCTGACAATGCTCGTCCTTGAGGGAATTCTTCTTGTAAGGTTGCAAGCGAAGAAACACCTGATCCCCTTCTTCAAATTGATGTTCAAAGTGACCTTGATCTGCTTGTTGCTTCACGAGATTCTGTGCCATGAACAAATTCTCTTTGAGGGTACAGACAATAACCTCTCGAAATGTAAGTGTTTGGTCAACCGCCTGGACCTTCGAGACACCAGGTAAGTATGAGAGAACTAAAGGTGGCTTCTGTCCATATACCGCTTCAAAAGGAGTCATGTGTGTAGCTGTATGGTATGAAGTGTTGTACCACCATTCAGATAGGTGTAACCATTGAGCCCAATGATTTTTCTATTCCGAGAAAAAATACCTCAAATATGTTTCCAAACACTTGTTGACAACTTCTGCTTGACCATCATTCTGGGGATGATAAGTTGTACTGAGATGTAATTGGATGCCTTGTAGCTTGAAGATCTCTTTCCAAAAAATTCTTGTAAAAGTTGGGTCACGATCAGAAACAATAGAGTGTGGCATGCCATGGAGCTTAAAGACATGATCCATGAAAATTTGAGACACCGTGGATGCTATAAACGAGTGTTGAAGAGCGCAGAAATGAGCATACTTGGAAAGGCGATCAACAACCACCATGATGACTGATTTATTTCTTGATTTGGGTAAGCTTGTAATAAAATCCATAGAGATTTCCTTCCAAATAGCAAGTGGAATCAGGAGCGGTTGTAGTGTTCTCAGAGATTTGACTGTTTCTCCCTTTTTGCGTTGACACACATCACATTCAATGACAAAATTACGAATGTCCTGTTTCATACCATCCCAAAAAAAAGAACGTTTGACCCTGTCATAGGTTTTGGTGAACCCCGAGTGCCTCATTGTCGATGTAGCATGAAGCTCATAAATTATCATGGATTTAAGCTTTGATTGTTTACTTAAATACAAACGGCCTTTGTATCGAAGTTCATCATGGAGCCAAGAGTACCCTGGGGAAGCTGGAGCACTGGACTGCAATTGTTGGATCAATTGTGAACTTTTGGGATCTTGTAGCCATTCCTGGCGAACAACTTGGAGCCAATCTAGTACAATGAAGGAAAGAGAAAAAAGGGATCCTTCATATTCATATTTGTGGGAAAGTGCATTTGCAACCACATTTTCTTTTCCTTTCTTGTAAATGATCTCATAATCATAGCCAAATAGCTTAGCTACCCATTTTTGTTGCTACGGGGAGGAAATGTGTTGTTCCAAAAAATACACGAGGCTTTGATGGTCTGTCTTAATTTGGAAGTGTTGCCCCAATAGATAACGGCACCACCAATCAATGACATGCAAAATATCCAACATTTCCTTTTCATAGATAGATTTGCCCAAATTTCTTTCAAATAGTTGTTTGCTGGTAAAGGCCAAAGGCCAACCCTCTTGCATAAGGACATCACCAATTCCTTTCCCTGAAGCATCACATTCCAAAAAAAAGGTCTTTGTGAAATCAGGAAGGGCCAAGACTCGAGTGGTGCACTGTTGGTTGTGGAGCCTTATTATCTTCATGATTCAGAGGTCTTTTACTTTCAGCCATGTTTATACCCCATGAAGTATTTACACCCCAGAAGTATGTACACTCCTCCACGCGGGGGAGTGCAGAGGGGGGGTACCCCCTCTGCAGGGTCCGGTGTAAATGTAAATGTATATTGTAATTTCATTGTAAATCTATACCGTTCATTATAAGGTTGCAGATCTAACGATAGAGATTATGTTGGGGTTTTTTTCCCTAGAAGGAAACCCTCTTTTATGAGGGAAATGTATTGTGGCTATGGTTGATGGCGAATATTGTATTCTGAGATAGGAGACTATGAGAGAAAGAAGAGGAAGTTACAGCGGGTTTGTTGTAGGTTGTATCCCTTCATATGCTGGATAATAATAAAGGAAGGACCTGGCAATTTCTCTGGTGGATGTAGCCCACACTGGGTGAACCACGTAAATCTGTTATTGTATTGTGTATCTTCTATGTTTTGTTTCCGCATTTTTTTTATTTTATTGCTCCACGGTCCTGTTTTTCTAACATGCACATGGCCATATTCAAGGTTTGAATAGCTTGAGCAGCAGTTGGATTCCAAGTGAAAGAGTTCTTTTTTAGGAGAGAAGTGAGAGGTGTTGCAATCTTTTTGTAATTCTTAACAAACTTGCGATAATAACCTGTTAAGCCTAGAAATCCACGCAAGCTTTTGAGAGTCTTTGGGTGAGGCCAGTATTTCATAGCTTCAATCTTTTGAGGATCCACTCTGATGCCGTCCTTGCCAAACATATGACCCACGTACTCTACTTTTGAGGTGCCAAAAGCACACTTACACTATTTTAGGAAAAGTTGGTGCTGAGAGAGTAGATGGAGAAAATGATCCACATGAGCAAAATGTTCAGTCCAGGTCTTGCTATAGATGAGGATATCATCAAAGAAAACTAAGACAAAATGATAGAGAAAAGGATGGAAGACCTGATTCATGAGGCTTTGGAAGGTGGAGGGGGGATTACATAAGCCAAAGGGCATGACAAAAAACTCACAGTGGCCCTCATAATTTCTAAAGGCATTATTGTTAATGTCTTCCTCTTTCATACATATCTGGTGTTATCCCAAACAAAGATCAAGTTTAGTGAAGAATTCGGCGCCACTTAGTTCATCCAGGAGGTCATCAATGACAAGAATGGGAAATTTGTCTTTAATGGTAAGTTTGTTGAGGGCACGGAAGTCAAGACACATTTGCCAAGAACCTTCTTTCTTCAGGACCATGACAACATGAGAAGAGTATGGGCTCATACTAGGGTAGATAACTCCTGCATTAGGGAGTTCCTAGACCATTTTCTCAATTTCTTTTTTTGGGAAAAGGGGTGACAATACAAACAAATATTGGGAGGAAGGCTTTCAGGTATAAGGGGAATGGAATGATCATGAACACCATGTGAAGGAGGGATTCCTTAGGGAGTGGAAAAGACCACTTGATGTTTAGAAAGGATGGCTTGGAGGTCTTGCGGCACCGAGGGTGTTTATGTTGCTTGGATGGAATGGAGTTGAGCAATAACACCAGAATGACCCTTTTTTAGCAGCTTTTCAATGCGATGGGAACTAATGATCTCAAGTGAGCCAGCGGTGATGCCTTGGAACTTATATTGGTGGCCCTCCTGGTCAAATTGCGTGGTTAATTCTTTAAAATCCATGAGTATGGGACCCAAAGTCCTTAGCCAGTCTGCACCTAACACAATGTCACACCTGCCCATGTCTATAGCAAACATATGAGATTTTAGGTGGTAGTCACCAATTTGGAGATGCACATTTTCACAACACCCTCCACATTTCATGGAGCCACCATTGGCAATCATGATTTGGAAATTCTTGACGGCATGGATGTAGCAATGTGTTTCTTGGGCAATGTGACAATGAATAAAATTATGGGTGCTTCCACTATCAACCAAAATGATGACCTTTTGATGCTTGATGTAACCGATTAACTTGAGGGTTTGGGGAGTGGAGAATCCAGTGAGAGCATTGAGGGAAATGACTAGTTCTAATTCGGGAGGGTCTGAGGAAGGGGTTATGTCAGGGGTTTTAGGTGACTCGGACACAAGGGGAGTTTCAATATCCTCTTCCTAAATATCCTCAGAGATGGCCATAAATAGATTTTGTTCCTTACACTTGTGGCCCAGGAAATATTTGTCATAACAATTATAACAAAGGCCTTTAAGTTTGTGTTCATCCATTTCAGCTCTGGTCAATTTTTGGATCTTTAGTGGAGCGGAGGGAGTAGTGGGATTTATTGGTTTAGGGCGAGGGATAAAGGAGGGTCTCCAGTTTTGAGAAGATACAACCTGTTGTGCTTCTTTATCTCTTTTAGTAGCCTCCACCCAACTTTGAGGCCAAGTGATGAGGACATGGGCCCAAGTCTCATCCTTAAGGCCATTGATAAAACATTATCGGAAAAAGGCATCAGACATGCCCTATGTCCAAAAAGCCAGGCACTCAAAGGAAGCTATAAAGTCTTCCACTGTTCCTGATTGTTTTAACTTTGTCAAACGACCCAAATGGTTGGCATCAGTGTCAAAGCATTCATAAAGATCTGCCACAAAGTGTGTTCAAGCAATATACCCTTGACAAGAAGTTTTTCTCCATTGCCACCATTTCCAATGTTCTTGATCTAGATGGAGAACACCATATTGGAGTTTGGCCAAGTCATATGTAATGACGTATAAAGAGAAATAATGTTCCATTTGGGTTACCCAACCAGTGGGGTCCAAGCCATCAAATTTGGTCAAATCTTCCCGCGGAAGGAGTAGGTCACGTTGAAAGTGATGGTTCTAAAAGTTATGGGAATGATAGGAATGGTCACCTTTAGTATGTGGAGGGGAGGAAGGGGAAGAGTTATATGTAGGGATGTGCAGTTTGGTAGAGTGCCGAAAATATAGATTCAAGATGGGTGGTGAGGTCTTGTTTGATTTCCTCCATTGAGGACTGCATGGTTGTATTGATGGCGGCAACATTGGCACTGAGTTGTTTCAGTTCTTGTTGGGTCTCAATGAGACCAAATTGCAAGGTGTTGAAGCGAGCTTCCAAGTCTTGGATACGAGTATGGGCCATGAGGATGGGGGAACTGAAAAGGGGTGGGTGGGGTCAAATTTTTTTCCAAAAAATGATATGGATGAATATGATAAGGGAGAAGAGATGAATCCAATGGAATAGGTCTCAAATAACTGTGAAAAAATTTCTAGACTTTTTTTTAATTTGTTTATGTTTATGTCCCCAAGGGTTAGGTATTCAAGGGTTCTACAGACAAGGGTTTTCCCTGTGCTATAGCTCTCTAATATACATGCGGGGTCCAATAGTAGTACTCAACCCAATATCTCAGGGCACTAACTAAGGAGGATAGACCATACCCTTAGCCGTACTACCCGACTACCTAGGTACTAGAGAGTATCTTCCTGAGTGTTGTTCTCGGTGGCCCTATAGAAGTCAGGTGATCGATCGGTTTATCTAAAGAGGGCTTAGGGAAATCTAGTCTGATCCATACACAGGTGTTGTCTAATGTGCTACCACTCAAAGGGGTACCAACAAGGGTTACAAGGGTGGCCAACAGATGTGCGCTTAAGAAAAACTTGTATTTCCTATGTGTATGAATCCCTCAACCATGGGTTTATGCGCATAACGATAGATCTATGTGGCTTAAAGGCACTGGAATACATCTCTACCCTGGAAAAAAAATACCTACAATTTCTACCAAGGAAAGTGCTATGATACCACTTGTAATATACCAGATATAAAAAGTATGTTGAACAGAAATAAAATGCTAGAAATGGCAAAATAACAGCAATATAACCATAATAATCACCACAATAAAACTGAAATGATATAAGAATAACAATATAAATAGTACTTTGATTCTGAGAGCAATGTTCATGGGCCTCTTCGAGGGGGAAAACTCCAGTTGAGCAGAGCTCTATTACAATAATCTCCAAGCTAGGGTTTTCATACCCTCGACTCTTATTTCTACTAAATATGTCTATAAAAAGAAGCATTTAGAGGAAGATCCTTCTAGAAGCAGAAACTTCTATTAGGTATTCTTACATTCGACTTATTCTATTTTATTGCAAGGCCTTATTAATATTGACCTTTATTACATTCGAATATATTGTTCTACCTATGTGCGAGTTAAGACCCTAACACATTATCCTCTGCTTGTGCATGGGTGTGTGAACCATGACTTCCCCCAGGACCTACAACGTGCCATATCTAAATTATCTTCATTTGTATGTTGGATCACATCAAAGGAGATTCATATGGCTATCATTCCACGATGGCATCAAGAGATAACTGAGATTTTTTGGATGTTTAAGAAGGAAATATCGACGTGTTTCATGGACTTCTAGGTTTGTCTTCTAATTCACCTAGTAGATGAGGTTGAATTAGTTTGAGTGGTCTCCTTTGGTTGGATGTTCTTTTTAGAGAGGTACTTGAAGAAATTGAAAGGATTTGTTCGATAAAGGGTAAAACCCGAGGGGTCTATGGAAGAGGGGTACATATCATATGAGTCTTTCTATTATGCTAGTGAGTACAACAAGCAGATCAAAAACACACCAGGTGTGTTGATTTGGGATGATAAAAGGAATGAAGAAAAAAGAGAAGGGGATATTCTCCAAACGGATGGAAAAATGTTATGGATAAAGAGTAAGTGAAATATCATTTGTCAAATTTCTACGGGGTAACTATTCACATTGAAATTCATAATGTATATTTTGATCTCATACGTACTATATGTCGATTTGATTTCATGAATATATACATTTATGCCATCAATAAATTCATTTTTACAATTTGGAGGAAACACAGTCATGGGTCGCATTATACGAACATAAGAGGAGGAAATGGGACAGTGAGAGTAAAGAATTAATACAATTTAAATGTAGAAGCATGCCTTATCGTGATCATTTAAAATAAAATATGCCAATGATATGCCCCAACAGTTGGGTTGTTGACCAAGTCAGAGAGAAATATGGTGCATCTAGTCATTACCCGCGTGCTGAAGAGAATGCACTAAACATAGGCATTGGGTGCAACAACTCAGTAATAATCTCTTTGTGTCATTTTTAACTTCATAATGAACCTTTGAATTATAACATCTATATTTTATATTTTATTGGTTGAGTTATTAGACACATGACACTGATTTTTTCACTTTTTTATAGGTTCATTTGTTCCCATCTATGTGGGCATAGGGACATCATTTTCACACTGAGGAATTTGATGATGGACACATGAAATAAGACTTTGGAGTAGAAGTTGAATTTGACCAATCTAGTTGTGCTAGCCACCGTGATCAAAACATAATATAGGGGGAAGTTAGGTTACATTGGAAAGATACAAGAGATCATTCGAGTGTAATTCTCTTCTTTCCATTTTGTTATTTTTATGTGCAAGTGGTGGTACACCTTTGATCATAATAATGTAAAGGAATATTGTGATAGTGGGCTGATATGTATCAACTCTAGAAATATGTGGGATGAAGCTAAGGAACCTTATGTTTTCCCAAAACACTACAACCAAGTGTTTTTTTACCCAGATGCTTTGGATAGAGATTGGTGGTTCGTATTAATACACGACCCTAGATCAAGAAATATTATTGAGAAAAATGATGTTATCATGCCAAGTGAGGAATATAATCAGGGTGATAACAATGGAGAGTGATATGTACATTTTTTATTTCATCATTTATATTGTTGTTGTGTCTTTTTGTTATCTTTATTTCTCTAATTATATTGTTGTTTATTCATCTTGTGATGGAGGAAATGGAAAGTTAATTATAAAAAATCTTTGAACAATTTTAGTTGGTTAACAATCAGTTTGATGCGTGATGTGTTTGTCTTTCAAATTATTTGTGATTTCATAGAGCGTTTGATTGAAATATATGTTTATATTATTGTTTGAAGATATTTATATGTCATTTCATGCTTGATATAAAATTTTAAGAATTATTTTAATGATAAAGTCATAACAGCGTGTTTTTAGAAAAAAAATCGCCTAACATTTTGTAGTTGGAATTTTATATAATTGGTAAGATTCACAAAGATTTTTACACTTAAAGCTAAGTATTTCCAATTGTGAAATCCTGAAAAATGTTAAACCAACTGAACTTTTAATGGGATATGAAATTATGTTTTCTCCATATAAAGTTTTATGATGTTGAAACCACTATCAAACATCTTGGAACAATTAATGACAATGCTAAAATTTAATTAAAATTATAGAAAAGTATTTTCTTTGTAGGAGAAATATGTCAAGTTTGAAGTATTCGAGAATTTAATATTACCAGTAATTTCCAAATACACATCTGAGATTTTTTTTTTTTTCAAAAAGGCCTCAAGATGTTAGAAGTTTGACCCTTTAACAACATGTTATTGAAGCATTGAGACCTAAAAAAGATCTTTCCAAAACTTTGTTTCATTGTCACAATGATGTTAGAATTTTGATGTGTATAGAAGGTGGCATTTATCCATTTATTAACAATTATCTTACCCTTGGACACACTCAAGCACGTGTATAAAGCACTTTTGTTAGTGATATGACTTTGATCCTTAAATATCTTAAGGAAGTTTTAAGATTTGCATTGTATCTCCTTGCTTGAGCATTTGATTTATGAATATTTTAAACCATGCATGAGTTATTTAATATATATATATATATATATATATATATATATATATATATATATATATATATATATATATATATATATATATATATATAGTTGGCAACATGTTTAGATATTGAATGGTAATATTTTAATTTACATAGTTTCTTATTTATCCTAATAATCTATGTTGATATTAGAAGTAATAATATGGTTGATATTCATGTTTATTAGTACAACCTTTTTGATGATGTGTTAACGTGATGTTTCAAAAAGTTAGTTTATGTTCATGTATTTTGTAGATTTAAAAATAAGATTATATAAAAATGTGGTTTATAATTTAAAAATTAAATTTATAAAATGTTTTTAAAGAACATATTATACTAGTTTAAAAATTAACAACTAAGCTTACAATGACATTAATGTGAAGATTTCGAAATATAATTAGATGCAATCTATGCATATTGTTTAATTCTAAGTTTGTGAGACTTGAAATTTGAGTTATCAAGAAAAATATGAAGCTTATTTTTTTCATTAATTTTATATATTAGTATTTCATAAAATAGTTTATAATTTTCTAATAATTGACATCCTTAATAATTTTAAATAAATCGAATCAAATTTATTATTTTATTTGTATTAGTATATTAATGGAATGTTTAATTACTAAATATATAATTATAATGAAAAGTCCTATATGATGTTATTTAAATTTGGTTTTTAACTAAAGTGTTTGTTAGTTTACATACTTTTAACATTTCTTTTGGAATTATTTAAATTATGCCCCAAATGTTGACTAAAACTACAATTAATGAAGTGATTTAAAAAGTTGATAGCAATCAACTTATGAAATAATGAAAAAAATAACAATAGGAAGATTTGCATCCATATAATTTTTGGGCCAATAGAATGCTTATCATTGGAGATCATATCTTTTTATAATAACAATTTTTAGTGTAGAAGAGTAAATGGCACAATGAAAAATAACATTTATTCATATGTAAAAAAATAATTGAAAAAGAATTTAGTTAGAATGAATATGTATGAACTCTCTATGTAATAGAAAAATATTTATGGTAATTTTACAATTATAGTTTCAACCATATTGAACTTTGTAATTTATAAAAATATATTTGCATTTTTTATTTAAATTAAGTCTTTATGTTTCATATATAGAATTTTGATATAAGTTCACCAATAGATACTCTATAATAAAGATCATTTAAGAAAAATAAGAATCGTGATGATAACCATCTCACAAACAAAAACATCGTCTAAAATGCACATTTAAATTTGCTAACATCATCTAATTATATATACCTCTAGCACATATAAACATCATTAATTATCTAGCACACAAATATAATAATCTAACAGGGCATCATCATTGTGATCACATCTAACAAAACACAAACATATTTTAACATCATCATCACACACATCTAACAAGCATCATTTAACATACACATCTATCAAGCAAATTTAACAAACATATCCGACATGACCTAACAATGTATACATAAACATAAACATATAAATTAATTAAGTACATCAACATGATCAACATGAAAAATGCACATCTAATGAACACTGTTATAACATACATATCTATCAAACACATTTAACAAACATATCTAACATGACCTAAAACTATACACATCAACATCAACATATAAATTAAGTACATCAACATGAACAAAAAATGCAATATATATATATATATATATATATCATGAACAAGTCAAATAACTTCTATAGCATATATGGTTGAGCTGATGTGATAATTATATCTACAACAACAGTGGAGGATTGGTCCATAGTAGAATGTGATGAATGGTCAGAAGGAAATGGAATATCAAGAGGTGTTTGGTCGAATCTATGATGAGTAGTAGGTGGAGGAGAAGGTGGTTGGTCGACTCTATGAGAAGAAGTAGGAGATGGAGGAGGAGGTGGTTGGTCGACTCTCTAATGAAGGAGGAGAAGGAGGATGTGGAGAAGGATCACAACCACCCTCATCAGTCGATGGGGTACTGGACAAATGGGTACTATAGGAAGAGTGTGTATCATCGACAACCCTCCTTGCTTATAGTATCCTATTAGCTCCGACGATATGACACACAAAAATAATCATATGGCGTGACATATCCATCCAAATCTCCTAAGAATAAGATCTTCCCTGATGTTTCGCATCATCACAGGGTGGACTCTGACCTCAACCAAAAGTGCACAAAGTCGATCACCCATCTCCAACCTGAATCTACTATTCATCCTATGACGCATGTTAGGTATCTGCACCCGAGGACCCTAACCCGTCATGGCCTTAGGAATCTCCTCATATGCATCTGGTGGGGGAGGAGGCACGTCCCCAAGGAATGTGCCAATATCTAAAAATATATAGTACAAAACAATAATTAGACAATTTCATTAAACAAATTAATAAAACAAGTTAAAGAACGTGTGAAGAGGATTTTTGGGCATCCTTGCCAATCCAACCCTATGTAAGGACATGACATGATCATGAACATGTGATCGGCCTCACTAGCTAGTAGCCCCAATGCATCAGTGGAAATCCTAGTCGAAAACTCCGACTAGCCCCTCTTGGGAATTATCTCGCCCCACATGTGCATCTGCACCTGATTCATAGACCTAGAATGATGACAAAAAAAAGTATGCTTCATCTCCGGAAACCTTTCAAAAAATAAACAAAACAACTCTAAAGCAAAAGGGAAGATCTCCCTCTCATGTATCTTAGCATGACATATATCTAGAGCTATACAAAATTGTTGCAAAAAATGGCAAACAATCTAATACATCATGGCCTATGTACCAAAGAATAAACGTAATACAAAAGAGCACAATTAATGCACTACCCATCATTGGTAAAGTGTGTAATGGTCTTCACTAATAGTGGGAGGCACCTAACCTCCTATGCACCGAAATAAGATATCCGTAGTTCTCCAACAAACACTTGAAAAATAGTTGGTATCACTGATCAAGATATATATCCTCCTTAGTGAGCTGGTATCACTGATCAAGACCGACATGAAAATCATGTCGATGGAAATCCCATCGACGGATCAGATGCAACAAGAACCTAGAGTTACCCTTCATGGATGTAGCCTCTTCATAGTAATTAAGGAGGCCTACATTCCTCAAGAGGACTTCGATTGCTGCAGTAATAAGGTGAAGGTACAAATCCCTCTCCCTCTCCCTTTCCCCCCAATCCCATACAACATTGTACAGGTCAACCCTCTTCTCCTGTTGCTTCTCTCTCCATTGATGTCTCTGCATGATTAACATATAAAATACATCGGCCTCATACATAAAACATTAAAAAAAAATAGCAAATAAGAAGTTTATTTATGAATACGGAAAAATAACTTTCTTCAAAAAATAAGTAAATTTCATCATTGGTGCACCCAAAAAATAGTCAATCAGCTCCCACGATGTGTATATTACTTGCGAGCACAATCTACGATACGCACATGTAAAACAATTTACTTTATAAAATTTGTTATATTATTTTATGTCGTGCATTGTATAACCTCATCACACTAGTGCATTAAGGTTAACCGATGAACTGCCTAAAATAATAAAAACTTAAAATTCTAAAGCACCACAAAACCATTTTTTAATTTTTTTTTTTTACTGTGGTGCATAGCCTTTCCCGACATGCACCGATGCGTTACAGGAAAGGCGACACACCACACCAATATTTTTTAAAAATTGATAATTACAGTACTTTGGCATTTAGGCTCTAATTTTTTATGGTGGTGCATTGGGTAATCATTAACGCACCTGTGTGTAATTTTACCAACACACCGCATAAAATAATATGTCGGATTTATGTAGTGCATCGTTTAACGTAACACTCCAATGAGTTAACGTTATTTCAACGTACTGCAAAAAAATAGTTATATTATTTTAGATAGTGTGTCAGTAAAATTACGAATCGGTGCGTTAATGATTACCCAACGCACCGCTGTGTTAGAGTTTACAAACGCACTGACGAAAAAAATTAGGCATGGTTTTTTGGTGCAACCTGTAAATTTGCAGGGTGCATCGTCCATGGTGCGAGACGAACAAATTGAACGTGTCGCACGGAAAAAACCAAATTACAAATAGTGGAAATTTAATTGAAATTTGAATTTTTATCCGCTAAAAGTTCAAGTTATAAATAAATAAATACATTACCTAGACATTTCTTCATCGGGGAGGCATGGTTTCCACGTAGTCCAAAAAACCAAATTTTCCCACCATTTGGAAAAAATCGAAAGCCATGCATTGAGCAACAGACGGAAGGAAGACAAGCCAAGGAAGAACCGATGGAAAGGAACTTTAGAGAGGAAAAAGTTTCACCGGTGCTTGAGAGATCTACAACACTGGAAAGGGTAAAAATGAATTTTATGTCCGATAATTTTTTTTTATTTAACATTTTTATGGTGCGCTCAATTATTAGACACATCGATGTGTCAGTATTTAAGTAGTGTATTGTAGTATATATATTTGTTTAAATAATCCTACCACGATGCACCATTTTTTTAGAGAAATGGTGTGCACCAGTGCGTCAATATTTAAGTAGTGCACCAGAGCATAATTTTTTTTTAAATAACCCTACTACGATGCACTAGTTTTTAGAGCATCGGTGCATCCATAGTAGAAAACACACTGGTGCATTATGTATTTATAAAATAATTGTAAAAAACATCCGGTCAAACCTCTGCCCACTCACCTCCACTAGTGTCCTCCGCTATAAACAGATTTTGGGGCTATTTTTATAGGGGCTTCCGCAAAAACCTCTACTAGAGGGTCTTTTCCTTGTAACTTGATAGGTATT
>ML787574.1:199765-217450 GCA_009831015.1 Picea engelmannii
ATCTAAATGGTTATAAATGACAAAAATGGGTAATGAATAAATGTTGAATGCTAATTGATGAGTTTTTGTGCAAGAGGGAAGTTTTGAGAAAAAGAACCCCACACTCATTCACCCCCCCTCTAAGTGTGGTAGGTGTGTCCAACTCTAGTGTGCATGTGTTGTAGTTTCATATTCTCTAACTCGTATTTCTCTAGGATCACTAATTCAACCCTAGGTCCATTTGTCCCCCCTAGGATTTAGTTGCTTTAGATTCTTTTTTTCCCCGATCATTGAGTGTAGCATATCTTTGGTTGCTATTGGATCTATTCCCCTCTACAATGTTATGGAAGGAGGGAGAATTGTTCCCTTCTCCATCCTCCACCATTTTTATATTTGTTGCTAAACCCTTAGATGTTTTAGAATCCCTAAGTTGTGTGTCTGTTTGATCTAGTCTTAATAATTTGAAGAACATGGTGGTTGGAGTTTATCCACTTATGTGTGATTGGGTCACAATACCATTTAATATAATATCTCTAGGTGCAACCACATGTTCAACCACTACCTCAAGGTGCCCCCATGACACCAAGATAGGCTCTCGTGGGAATTGAACATTTCTCTATAGTGAAAAACTCCTTGCTTTCCACCACTAGATCTAACCCCTTTTGACATTTTATTTATTAATTTTATTCTTATTTATAATCTATAATACTTTGTTAATTCCTTCTATGATATATATGACTTTTAATATTAATAAAATATACAAATTATACAACATTTTTATGTAATTATAAAATAATATAAATTATTTGATAAATTATCTTTAATTTTTAACTTTAATAGATGGAAATCAATAAATTAAAATCATATTTTATTATTTAAACTAAATAATAATTTTCTTAAATACAAATTTACATAATCATTAAAAAAATATTTAATTTTTACAATAAATGTAATAAATGCATTGTCTTTATTATATCGATTTATGCATTTTCAATTGAGATTCTTCTTGAGCCATCATAAATATCTTACTCTTATGAGTTAGAGGACGAAATACTTGTTTACATGTTTAAAAAAAAACTATGTTGGAAATAGTTCTCATATATATATATATATATGAGAGGTATAAACACTAAAATATTAATTGATATTACTTGGTGCATTGTATATAACGTTTTCCACACATATTTCAAGTTTTATAAATTATTAAATTAATTTGAATTTTTTTAGAAAATCAAATTTATTTTTTAAATTTTCAAAATTTAAAATTATTTTTTCGATTAAGAATAAATTTTCAAAATTTTAAAATTATTTTTTCTATTAGTTAAGGCATTTTGATGAGATATAATTGTTCCTAGTATGTTTTTTTTTATATTTGTCAATGTTATAAAATTAGCATAACAGTAAACTCGTAACTGGTAAACACCGAAAAGTTTAGACTAGTCCAAAAAATAAAACAATAATCACTCTGAATAAATAAATTAATAGAATAAATATTTGATAAAAATATAATGATTTTATTTTTAATTTTAGAGTGTGCTTTTAAAAACTTGTTAGTATTAAAATAATATGTTAACCTTGTAAAATTAAAAAGATCTTTCATATGAATTACATCAACCGTCTCATACTCTGTAACCGTACTTCAATATTTAGCAGTGGACGGCATGGAAAAGCGCTTCCGAAGCCTTCTTCTGCAGCTCTCGCCGGATTATCTCATCCACGACTTCGTGCAATATTGGGCGCAAAGCACTACTACAGAGATGCGTGTTTCAACAATTTATTTCTTGCAGAGCCACAAACTCTTATTTCTTGCGTATTTCAGCTACTATTATTTCTTGCACCCTTGTAAATTGCGGGACCGCTAAATAACAGTCGAGGAGCTGGTCGCTCCGCGCCCCTTGGATTCCAGTCATCAACAATCTCGTTCAAGCCGTTTAGGTTGGTCTAGAAAATGAAACACTAATCATTCAAATATGGCAATCAGTTAACCATTATGATAAATTTTAAATATAATCAAGTAAAAGTAAAAAATTAAACATGTAAACGGATGTCTTTATAATAATGAGGAAGTTAGTGGTTGAAATCACAACCATTGATTTATTGGAACAACTAAGAATATTCCATCAATATTTAATCTTGTCCATACAAAACTGATTAAACACTAAAAACCTATTAAATATACTAGTTATAAATAAATGTAGACCTTTCAACATAATTATTTAAAAAATATAAAATGAAAAAATTTAACACCTACTCCCATCTTTAAATGCCTTAAATATATTCTTCACATACCATTAAACCTCGTCAAAACCACTAATAATAGCAGTGTCTCCTCGTTAAATATATCATGCTCATACCATTAAACCTCGTCATAACCACTGACAATAGCAATGTCTCCCTGTAAAAACTTCACATTACATACACTCTCAACTGACATACCATAAACCCTTTCAGATCCGACCTATACCCACTGAGTGTCTCCTCGCTTTTCCTCGGAAGGTAGGTTACTTACCAGAATTTGGAGGGTATGCTACTTACCAGAATTTGAGGCCACGCGCTACAATGAGACTCGGCAATACAAACATGTACATTACTAGTAGTATATAAAAATTTCCATGTACATTGTGCACTGGAAATTGTTCATTATGTGCACAATCATCACAATCAATCATTGGTTACGAAATTCATATATTTTATGTCATGCCAGCGCATTCATGGTGCCCAATCCATCATATTTCTCTGTTAACCCATACTACTAATTCTTTGATTCATGTAATTAACAAAATTTCATGAATCACAAAATTCCATAGTTTAAATTAGTTGTATCATGTTTATCAATATCTATTCATGTATATGCATGTAATTCAGAAGCATCTATTCATGTATATGCATGTAACTTTAGCCGGTACTAGCAGCTTTGCTGCTCTGGACCTTGTTATGTATATCAAAGAGGTGGATACAATAAAATAATAAAATATTAGTAATCAATAGTAAAAAGTTAACAAAATGAATAACTTAAGTATCCAAATTTCACGGTTAACTTAAGTATCCAAATTTCACGGTTTCACATTGAGATTGAACAATTAAAAAATTAACCTTAAACACATTAAAACAAATGAAATATAATGTTTATCAAATATTATGCTTATGCTTATTAAAAATAAATATGTTATAAAGTGGAATTTGAATAAATGTGGGAAGGGGAATAATCTTTTCTCATAATCACTTCCTAATTGACATGTAGTTTTGGAATTGCCATTTAAATGAAATGATCCAATTTCAATTTGACTATTTTTTGTTAAAATGCTTTCTTAAATCTATTTGTCAAAGTTATAGATCCATTTGATTGATGAAAACTTTGACCATAAAACTTATATAAACTTGTCTAGATTCAACCATGTCACATTATTATTTAAATTGTTTACAAGGTAAAATAAATAAATAAATAAAAAATGGTAAGGAAGAATAAGAAAATTCTTCGAGCTATACTAAAATAAAAATAGACTCTAGTTTCTAACTTTCAAAGCATTACAAATATATAGAACACGGGCAAATAGTTTGATAGACCAATGTCGACCTCTACATAGCACCGTCAGAGAGTTTTCATTGAACTTATAACACTATCTCCCTATAACTTGTGCACTCAATTTAATCCAAAGGAATTATAAAACTATAAAACCTAGAAACCACTAGTCGCTGAAGCTAAAACTAAAATGAACTCGAGATAAAAGGAATTATATATTCAACACACCATTGATTGAACAACAAAAACTCAAATAATTTACAAACTAACAATTTAAAAAACGGATGTAATGCTAGACAATGAATGACATCAGTTTTAGGGAAAAAGTGCATAAAGAGGCAGAACTGTGTTATGGATTGAAAGAAAAAATTAATTAATTATACTATATACTTTACATAATTATTTTTTCAAATATGATTAGACAAACATAGAATTTTTTCCATTCATTTAGAGCGTCCTTGAGGTATACTACCAGCTCGAAAATAAAAAATTGCAAGTTCTCGTCGAATTACTAGAATTAAGTCAAACGACTTGGATAAAATAAACTTAAGCATCATTATTAATGCTTTCCCAACACAAAGTATAGGAATTGGTCACATTTAAACTTTTTATTATTTCAATTGATTTTTAGCTTTTGTTCAAAGTTTTAGAAAATTATTTTTGAAAAATGAAAAATTAATTTTAAAATTTTCAATTCACCTTTATTCAAGTTGTTAATATGGTAATAGGTCAAAACAATTTAAGAAGACTTAGTTAACCTTAGTGAAGGTGAATTATTTTAAGTATTTATCAAATATACAAATTAATTTTAGAAAACTAATTTCTTATTAGCTAGTTTGAAGGCTGGGTGCACATTATCTAATAGTGCATTCAAGTTGCTATTGGTCAAAACAATTTGAAAAGACGTAGTTAACTTGAGTGCACATTATCTAAGAGTGCATTCAAGTTTCTATTGGTAGAAACAATTTGAGAAGACTTAGTTAATCTTAGTGGAGGGTGAGGGTGAATTATATTATGTATTTATCAAATATATAAATTAATTTTAGAGAACTAATTTATTATTAGTTAGTTTGAAGGTTTACAATGTACTTGTACTTGAATTTGTGATCTCTTAAGAGGAAACACCTGTTTTTAACCAGTTATTATGTTTTACTAACCGTGAGATGGGTATGGATTTATATTGTTTATTCATGATCAACAAAATATTAATTTTGTTAGGAATTTTGAAGAGCAACAAATCAAAAGCCATGTTTATAATTAGCAAATCTCTTAATGATTCTTAAGATTTGTTTGTTAGGAATTTTGAAGAGCAACAAATCAAATGCCATGTTTATAATTAGCAAATCTCTTAATAATTCTTAAGATTTGTTACATTTGCTGAGAAGTTAGGATTTCAATTAAATTTCTTGTTGTGAATATATTTTTAGTAATTTGTTTTCAAGATTAATGACCTAAAAAAGGAAATTGCATTTTCTGAAATGCTTCTACCTTTCATGTTGAGAGAGTGGGTAATGAATTCTAGGAGGACTGTGACTTGACATGCGATACACGTTTTTTTGAAAATTTTGTTCCATGTACTATTCAATTCCAATGTTAAAATTTGTTTGGGTTTAATTTAGAAAATTGACACCAAATTAGCTATTATGATGATGTCTTAGCGAGATATGACTTATATCAACATATTGAAAATTCCCTTAGGAACTAATTACTTTGAACTAGATCCAACCATGGAAAACTAATCCATATAGTCAATTATTAGAATTTATATTACACATTGAGAGATTTAATTTGGGGGGCTTAGGCATAGTAAAAACTATGTGTGAAAATGGGTTGTTCATTAATCCATATCAAGAAATTAACCAATGAAACTTCTTTATAATATAGAATAAAGTTATTATAGTGTATGGTAACGATGGCATGGCATATAATTATAATATGGGATATTTTTCACACCACTACATGTAAATAAAATAACATTGTGATAGTGTATGTGCTTGGTAAGTAACTACGGCATTTTCAAACCATGTGTAATGATAATGCATTTCATTGATAATTGTTCGACATTGCTAATTCCATTAGCAGAATCCCATATCGACTGACATGGCGGAGAGAGGAGGGGTTTACATATGCGTTATGCCCTGACCGAATTCTCCATCCGTTAATGGAGTTCATCCTGCTCATTTCTAATTAATTGGTTAGAGGGTGCGTGAAAACCAGGTTAAGGGATTGATTTTATCTCTACGAGTGGTTTACATATATGCACATTTCACTGGTCGACTTCTTCATTCATTAATGGAGTTCATCCTGCTCATTACCAATTAATTGGCAGGAAGGGGCGTGATAACTGGGTTAAGGGATTTTAATAAGTGACGACCATTGAATTTAACTTCCTACATGCCATATGGATCGTCTCCACAAAGCAATCCATATTTTCCATTTCCTCGTCCTCCACAATTGGTTTCTCCTCCACCAGGACAACCACATGTCGGCGTTAACTTTGTTCAACCCTCTCCCATTCAACAGCTTCATACTTTTGAACAATTCAATACGAAAAATCCATCCCATCTACCAAATAATGCCAAGAAGAAAGGGAAAAAACAAAACAATAACAACCTGAGACCAGGAGGAAATAACCCCCAACAAAACCATCCCACCGGGGGAAACTAGAATCAAGGCAACCAAAACCCCCAAGGAGGCACCAATAACAATCAACCACGATGAGGGCAGAAAAATAACCTTAGAACGAACTTCCCTTGCACTCTATGTGGTGGGTAAGGAAATTATACTCACCATTTCCCCCAAATTGTCGATTTCAAACAGATGAAAGAATCCATGAAAATTCAATGCCCTCTAGCATCACCTGCCCCTCAGCAGGCCCAACAACATTATTTGCAACCACCACCTCCGACCATTTTCAAAAACCCTATTTTACACCAAGATGTGATAAATACCCAACAAGAGATAATCCCAACCCCACCACAAATGGGGCGGTATCAAAACCCGAGTCCCAATCAACCTGGAAATCCGATCGTTTGCAATATCCTCCTTACCAGCAAAGAAGAGATTCTTTTGCAAACACACAGTCGTCAATACGGTGTTCCCCCTTAATCTACCCCAACCACCTCAGAATCGGCTCGAGCTACAACCGGACAACCACTGATGATTCTACGCCATAACATTGAACCAAAACCTCGTATACCCTGCATGTCGTTATGATGGAACGTACATAACCCGCATGCTAGGATGACCCATAACTACAGTCTAGTCAATGACTTATCACAGTCTCCTGCAGCCATGTATGTATTGGAGGTCCTCCAAACCTGTCCATCTCAGCGGAAATACTTGCTTTCCGCCTTGGGGGCAGTCGACCCAGCTAATACTCGACTTATCACCTTTGATATAGATAGCGGAGAACCACGCCTCCCCTCCCTGGTATCTTTTTCAGATACCAATTAAGATATGGAACATGGCATTTCATCGATGCATCATCGATGAAGGTGCATCCACATACATCATGTCCAAAGTAGTATGGAAAAAACTTGGCTCACCTGAGCTAGTACCATCTGCCATCACCCTCAGAGCTTATGACATTCGACCATCATCCCCTGAAGGGCTCTTCCAAAATGTCCATGTAGAACTTGGGGGAAAAACCATCATCATTGACATTGAATTTATCGACACCCCACTTGATTACAATATCTTGTTTGGACATAGCTAGATGTATTGTATGAAGGTGGTATCCTCTTCTGTGTTTAGAACAATGATGTTCCCCCACAATGGGAAAATCATCACCATTGACCAACTTACACACTACAAGCCTAATCATTCTGCCAACATTGATAATATTCTCCTCCTTGTCTGTGTCAGACAGTTGGCTTAGGTTGATGGGCAATTGGTATGAATTGTTAGCTGTCATTGATGTCAACGATTGGAGAGTGATATTGTAGATTGATGTCAACTCTTAGTGATTGATGTCAACCCTTGGAGAAAGTCCGATAGTGAATTCTGGTAGCACAAAGGTTTGGGTAATGGATCCAAGGTTGTGTTATGTATAATGGTATGAGTTTTAATATATTTGAAGGTAAGAATATTCTATATGGATAGTACATGTCATTCCATTTCTGGTGGTATGTGGACGTCACATAACTCCACACGCTTAAAGAATTATGGCCATGAGAAGTTGGAGAACCCGGGTTTGGGTAATGGACCCAAGTTTGTTTGATGGATAATGGTATGAGTTTTGATATATTTTCAGATAAGAATATTCTATATGGATACTACATTTCATGCCATTTCCAGTGGTATGTGGAATGTCACATAACTCCTCACTGTTAGAGAGTTATGGCCATGTGAAGTTAGAGAACCCCCATGAGTCATCTAGAAGCCCCAAAAGGTCAAAGTAGTCAAAATGGTTTAAGATATTTTAGAAGGTAAATAATAAAGTGAAGTGATGAGTGTACTATATGTCAGAGTGAATAAAAAATAAATTATTTAAATAAGAAATTTAATGGATAAATTACTAAGTTGACAAGTGGTTAGAAGTGGGTTAACCCTAAAATAAGGAAAGTGGGTTAAGATGGTTAAAAGGTAACCCCTTGAGGAAGCTACATGAAAGAATAAATAATAGTCAAGGCTCTCTCATTTTAATCACACTTGGTAATATTGAATATATACAAGTGACTGAGGTAACCAAAGGATATCTAAGCTGAATTTCAGAGGGAAGATGAAGTAAAGAAGGCTGAAATTCAAGGGAGGATAAATTCTTTTGATAATGCTTTCTAAGGTATATTATTTACAAGTCATCTCACCATTTTCGCAATAACCTCTTTTCTAGAATGGTTCATGCCGTGAAATTGGGAGGCCATTAAGGAAACATATCCAAGTAGTTTTGATACAAATTTTGGTTTGTGATTCTTTGTATTTTTGGAGTTACACGTCGTGGAAAATAGGGTTTGTGGCTAGTCTTGAAACTAGTCTAAAACATGTGTTTCGGGTAAAAACGTCATAAATTTTTCATAATAGATCCAAATTCAATAAAACAAAATGTGTTAGTTAGAGTACAGTCTGTAGTATTCTATGTACAATTTTTAGATCCATACAACAAATATTCTGTGCAGGGCCCGCTCTACAAGTTCTCTATCTAGAATAAGCCATAATTCAACAAGGTATGTCAATTTTTCTATAACTCGTTTTCTGAGAGATTCCAAGTAGTGGCACCCAGAGGAGTTTCATAAAACACACTAAAAAACATTGTGTACTATTTTCATATCTTTATTCATTATGGGTACATAGTTATGTTTATTTCAAGTTAGGGTTGTTGACTAATCCAAAACTAGTCATCTGAGACTAGAGTAAAGTTTGATGAAAATGCTAGTCTCTTGTTGTTAAAGTTAAGGAAGGTTTGCAGGTATGTGATCATATACACCAAGTCTATTACAGAGTTACGAATCAAATTTGGATGATGAAATTGATGAGGGTTTTTGGTTGAGGTATATGTTGGGTACATGGTTGAGATAAGTAATTGATGAGTTGGCACATACATGAGGTGTATAGTTGATGATGTTGGTACATCTTGATGAGTCATAGTTTATGTGTATTTGATGTATTATTGGTACATATTTGGTGCATGGTTGATGTAATCATTGATGGTACCTTTTGAGGTACAGGTTGGTGCATGGTTGATGCACTTGTTTATGGTACAAGTTGATTACAGAATGTTTGGTACATGTTTATGCATGGTTGATGCACTTGTTTATGGTACAGGTTGATTACAGGTTGATTGGTACAAGTTTTTATAATGGTTTATCTCACAGTGATAGTGTGACAGTGGTTCTGTCATTCTACTTCTATGTCATGACGGTTGGACGGGGAAAGGACAGGTGGTTGTAACCACCTTCCAGTTGTAGCCGGAGAACATAGGGGGTCATAGCCTCCTTTTGGTTGTAGCAAGAGAATTGGGGAGTTGGACCTTCCCTCGGGTTGTAGCCTAAGAAATTAGGGGGTTGGATCCTCCTTCCAGCTGCAACTAGAAAACAAAGGAAGTTGGTGCTTCCAATGAATTTAATTCTTAAATACATATAAGAAAAATCATTCTGTGGTTTTCTCCCACTTTGGATTTCCACGTAAAAGCACTGGTGTACTTTGTATGTGTATGATTGCCCATTTGTTCATTTTTTATTTACTTTGCAACTATTGGATGATAATTCTACATTGATATAACACTTGCATATTGTGATTAAAAATAATTGAATTGCTCTATTACTAATTCATGTCCCCCTCTAAGTAATCCAACAATTTGTATTAGAGTCGGTTCCTTCAAGAATCAGTTTAACCATTGAAAGGTAGATCATGGAGAGAAACAACATGTATAAACATGGAATACCATAGTTTGATGGACAGAAGTATGCATTATGGAGAAGAAGGATGAAAACATATATACAGGCACAAGGATTTGAAATTTGGAAATCTATAGTAGATGGATACAAAGAACCAGCAGTTCCGCCAACAAGTGAAAGAGCAATAAAACTCGATCAAAATAATTCCAAAGCCACAAATTCACTTCTAAATGGTCTTGGTGAATCGGTATACACCAAATTTATGCATTGTAAATCCTCTAAAGAGATTTGGGACAAACTTCAAAATATTTATGAAGGAGATTCAAAAGTCAAAGAAGCAAAGATTAAAACTTATAGAGGTTAGTTTGAACAACTAAAGATGAAGGGAGATGAGATTATTACATCTTACTTCTTACAAGTCGATGAAATAGTAAATGAAATCATAGGATTGGGAGAATAAATTAAAGTATCTATTATTGTTCAAAAGGTACTAAGATCTCTTCCTATGAGTTTTTATCCTAAGATATCAGCACTAGAAGAAAGAGAATATCTAGACTCAATGAGCATGGATGAACTACATGGAATATTCACAATATATGAGATGAGAACTGAATAGGAAAATCGAGATATAAAATAAACATCTTTCAAAGCATCCAAAATGTCAAAGAAAAAATAAAAAGAACATAGCAACAACAATGACATCTCGGAAGATGATGAAGAAATGGCCAATTTTGTCAAGAGATTGAACAAGGGAACCAACGACATATATAAAGGTAAGCTTCCATTGATTTGTTTTAATTGTGATGGTATTGGTCATTTTTCTAACAAATGTCCTCATAAGAAAAATAAGGGGAATCATGAATATTACTCAAATAGCAAACAAACATATAAAGGCAAAAGAACCATAAAGAAAGTTTTCAAGAAAAACATATGCACCAAAGAAGACATCTCCTCATCAGATGAAGATGAAGTCAGTGACAGTGAGACATAAAGATTTCTATTCATGGAAGTATAATACTCTGATAAAGAAGACACCGAACAAGAATATGAAGAGGCACAAGTTGACTATCGAGAAGAATTGTTGACTTCCATAGAAGTTATAAGAAGAGAAAAGAGGAAAAACAAGAAGCTACAAGCAGAACTAGACAAGAAGGAAGAAACTCAATAACTAGAGCAGATCATCATGGAATTGAAGGTTCAAATAGAAGAATATAAAATAATTGAAGAAGATCTCAAAGAACAGTTAAAACAAAGAGACTTGATCGTTGAAAATTTGGAAGCAGAGATTGTCACATTGAGAAAGGATCTTCAAAAGAAAATTATGCAGAACAACTCAAAAGTTTTGGATGACATTATCAGCAATCAAAGGCCTAATCATGACAAGTCTGGACTTGGGTACAATCATACAGAAAAGGGATCAATCTCCAAAGCAAAAGAAAAAGAAACATATAGAAAAGGTTATGCAGAAACAATCAAAAGGGATAGGAAGACCTACAAGGAAGATTACAGGGACACTCCTCCATCGTGAAGATTCATATTTAAAAATCAACAACCGGAAAAAACAAATAGTCCTCAGGAAGAATAAGGATTCATAAGAGTAACTCCTTTTAGAAGATCTTCAACTCCCAGGTATCAAACTATACTTTTGGGTTTATGTTATGCATGCAATCATTTTGGACATAAAGTTGTAAATTGCAGAGCTAATAGCAGGTTCACATAAACAAATTTGAAATTCATACACAAAATGGTTATGCAAGAAGGCTTAGTGAAACACAGAGAAGAAGCTACAACAGGTTTGAATCATTGAGCACTGAAGTGGAATGCTACAAGTATAATAATTTTCAACACATGGCCAAAGATTGTAGAATTACAGTCCCTCCTAGAGAACCACAACAGAACAACAACAGTCACAGATAGGAGCCTCAGAAGAGAACATGGATAAGAAAGAAGAATCAATATAAAAATGAAGAATGCACACTCACTCTACAAGATAATAATAAGAAGAGTGGTTGGTATGTTGACAGTGGTTGTTCAAAACATGAAAAACGGGTGAACAAAAACCAGATCCTAGAGATCACAAGATTGGAAATAAAACAAGATAAAGAAAATTCTACAAAGAAAAGGAAAGATGTCAGATACAGAAAGATTTGGAAAATAACTTAAAGAAAAGAAGGACATGTAAATAAGGAACATGTTCAAAATATTGTACTTTCAGGCACTGTAGTGAAGGATGAATCCATAGACAGAAAGAAAGAAGTCAGAGCTCAGAGAGATGATGAATCTACTAACGAAGATGATGATGAATACTCTTCAGAGAAGGAATTGTTCTGAGCCATTCGACTTAGTGATCAGGGGATCAAATTTTGCTCAAAAATTCAAAGTGCTCGGAATCACTTCAAATCAACCGAGAGCATAGGCCTCGTCGTTAAGAACCCAAAGCAACTCGTTTGGGTTCAAACGGATGTTGGGAGCGAGCGATATTGCATTCTATTCAAAATGACAAACAAGCAAAAAAAAAAGGGATGCTGACTGTACAGTTCGTACAGTCTGTACAAACACTGACGTGGCAAATCGTACGACATGTGATAGGCAATCATTGGGAAAGTTGGCATGTGACATGGTTTGTTGGCAGTGAATGGGATGGCGACACGTGGCCCAATGAATGGCCGCCACATGTGACCTATTTATTTGATTAAAATCTTTGCACTTGGCAGGAGTCGACCCCGTGACCTCCGGGCAGGGTAAAGCTTTGGGAAAGATCACCCAATTGGCACACCCGCACATGTTACTTAACATATATGTGTATTGTAATATATTTAACATTGCAAAAATGTGTGTTGGGGCGTGAACCGGGCCGGGGCTAAGCCCCGACCCATGGTTATATATTGTATTGCATACGACCAGTGCTACGGGTGGTTAGACCCACCGTAATATATGTTGTAACCATTTGAAATGTGTGTGGTTTGATATAACATGTGACCACGTGTATGCGCGCAGGTTTAAACCTTACGATTTTGTCAACGGTTTGAAACTTTAGCCCTGTTGTGTAATGCGCGCGGTCATGTGGTGACCATGTGCCCACGGGCCTTGGTAGTTAAGGTCAGCGTGTAACCATTCAACAGTTTGGACCAGTTGTGAGGTTGCGCCTGGTGCCAAGCTTTTACGCTTTAAAATGTGTGTGGGCTAGGTTGAGCCAACAAGGGTGTGTTTTGTAGATGCAGAGACAGCAAGCTTGAAGGGGGGTCTTCCAGGAAGCCTATCTACTTCAATTTTTGGCCAAACGAGGTGCCGAAAAAGCCCAGCTAGGGGTTTTTGGATGTTCTGAAGACATTGGAGCAGTCTATTTGGAATTTTGAGCATTGTAAAGAACATTTTTTAGCACTTTGAGCAAATAATACAAATGATCCATTAGAAGTTGGACCAGGAGATGTAGCCCAAGAGAGTGGTGAACTCCTTTATCATTTGTTGTGTTATGTGTTTTATGTTCATTGATTATGTTGTTGTTTATATGCATCTTGAATGAGTAAATCCTATTAAGTGTTGCAAAGTTGATCCATTTGCATTTTAACACATAAATTTTAATTGCAAATATTTTCAAGAATACAAGTCTTCTTCATTTTTTAGATCACTTAGAGACTCCCAGATAATATGAATAATAGACAGGGAGAGTCTATGTGGTAGTTGAGACAGACCAAAAAACCATCCTTTGAGTAGCTTGGATAATTTGAATAGACAGATTCAATGCATTCAGTTAGCAGAAGTACAATATGATAGATTAATCAGTTGTAGTACTACTTCATGATAGTACAGTGACATATGAGTCAAAATTATGGGCAATTGTGCAGGAGAGTCTTGAACAATATGGACAGATATGGATGTGAAATCATATTTTCTGAACGGGGAACTTGAAGAAGAAGTCTACATTGAACAACTAGTTCCTAGAGCATGGTAGTCTAGACTCAATAAATATTTATAGCAGGCAGGGTTCAGAAAAAAAAGTTCAGACAACAACCTCTACATCAAGACAAAAATTTCCAAAGGATATGCAGAATGAATTTGAAATGTCATTACTTAGAGAACTATCCTTCTTTCTCGGTCTTCAGATACGTCAAAGCAACCAAGGAATTTTTATTTCTCAAACTAAGTATATCAGAGAAGTGTTAAAGAGTTTGGAATGGAAGATTGCAAACTATTTACACCTCCTATGAAAACCAATTGCAAGTTGAGAAAAGATGATGATTCAAAGTCTACAGACCAAAGGAAATACAGGTCAATGATTGGTATCTTATTATATGTGACAACATCCAAATCGGATGTAATGCAGGTAGTTGGATAGGTGGAACTATTTTAAGAAGCACCAAAGGAATCACATGTATTAGTAGTGAAGAGGATTTCCAGATATCTCAAAGGAACAGAAGAGTTTGGATTATGGTATCCAAAATGAAAGGATCTATCACTTATTGCCTACACAAGTGCAGATTGGGCAGGTTGCATTGATGACCGATGATGCACTACTGGAGCAACGTTCTACCTGGGTGAGTGTTTAGTATCATGGCTAAGCAAGAAACAATCATACATATCCTTAT
Organism: Picea engelmannii; assembly: GCA_009831015.1. Classification (NCBI taxonomy): domain Eukaryota; kingdom Viridiplantae; phylum Streptophyta; class Pinopsida; order Pinales; family Pinaceae; genus Picea; species Picea engelmannii. The sequence goes on from ML787574.1 coordinate 214,186, forward strand.
CTACAGCTGAGGCAGGGTATATTGCAGCATCAGGATGTTGTACACAGGTTCTATGGATGAAACAAACTCTAACAGATATACAGGTTGAGTATGATGATCCCATTCCAATCTATTGTGATAATACAAGAACCATCAGTATCTCAAAGAACCCAGTGATGCACTCCAAGACGAAGCACATTCCAATCGAGTGTCACTTTCTACAGGAATAGGTTACAGTGAAGAACATCAAAGTTGAATATGTGGACACAAAAGAACAACTGGAAGACATATTTACAAATCCACTTCCATGAGAAACCTTTGAGTATATACGCTAGAGACTCGAAGTAATTTTTACTCCAAAAGAATGCTTTTGAATGCTTATCTTATATGTCATAGATGTACATGAGGAAGCACCATAAATAGTACAATTTAGGTTGGGAGATCAGTTTAAGGAAGAGTTATATTAGGGGGAGCAGCCTCGGATGGAAATATACCTTTGCCATTGATGACAAATGGGGAGAGATTTATTAGATGAAAAAGTAAATTCTTGGAGAGAGAGCATAGAGGCATGTTTCCAAGGGGACCGATTGTCACAAGGAAAGAATGAGAAATATGAATTCATAGTGATACCCTTTTTCAAACGGGGATATATTATTCATATGAAGCGAGAGAGAGTAATCAGAGGCTTATAAACACAAAGAAAAATCAAAGGCATGTAGACAGGAGAGAAAACCCAAGGAGAGTTTAGTCAAGGGGAGCAACCCCAAAGCAATGTACCCTTTTGCATTGATGTCAAAGGGGAAGAGATAAAAACATTGATGAGGAGTATAATCATGAATGTTATCACGACTAAGTGTTGTCATCAATGTTGGTGTTGCCATCAATGCCAAAGGGGGATATTATTAGACAGTTGGCTTAGGTTCATTCACAATTGGTATGGATCATTGGTTTTCATTGATTTAAATGATTGGAGAGTGATCTTTTATATTGATTTCAACCCTTTGTGATTGATGTCAACCCTTGGAGAAAGTTCGATAGTGAATTCTAGTAGCACAAAGATTTGGGTAATGGACCCAAGGTTGTTTCATGTATAATGGTATGAGTTTTAACATATTTGAAGGTAATACTATTATATATGGATATTTCATGTAATTCTATTAATGGTGGTATGTGGAATGTCACATAAATCCTCACGGTTAGAGAGTTATGGCCATGAGAATTTGGAGAACCCAAGTTTAGGTAATGGACCCAAGTTTGTTTGATGGATAATGGTATGAGTTTTGATATATTCTCATGTAATAATAATCTAGATGGATATTACATGTCATGCCATTTCTAGTGGTATGTGGAACGTCACTTAACTCCTCACGATTAGAGATTTATGGCCATGTGAAGTTGGAGAACCCCCATGAGTCATCTAGAAGCCCCAAAAGGTCAAAGTAGTCAAAGTAGTTTAAGAGATTTTAGAAGGTAAATAATAAAATGAAGTGAAGAGTTTACTATAAGTCAAAGTGAATACAAAAGAAATTATTTAAATAATAAATTTAATGGATAAATTACTAATTTGACAAGTGGTTAGAAGTGGGTTAACCCTAAAATAAGGAAAGTGGGTTAAGATGGTTAAAAGGTAACCCCTCGAGGAAGCTACATGAAAGTATAAATAAGAGGCAAGGCTCTCTCATTTTAATCAAACTTGAGAATATTGAATATATACAAGTGACTGAGTTAAATAAAGGATATGTAAGCTGAATTTTAGAGGGAATATGAAGTAAATAAGGTCGAAATTCAAGGGAGGATAAATTCATTTGATGATGCTTTCTAAGGTATGTTATTTACAGGTCATCTCACCATTTTCGCAATAATTTTTTTTCTAGAATGATTCAGACCATGAAATTGGGAGGCCATTGAGGAAACATATCCAAGTAGTTGTGATACAAATTTCATCTTGCGGGTCATTGTATTGTTGGAGTTACATGCTGTGGAAAATAGGGTTTGTGGCTAGTCCTGAAACTAGTCTAAAAGAGGTGTTTCGAGTAAAAACTTCATAAATTCTTCATAATAGATCCAAATTTAGTAAGAAAAAATGTGTTAGTTAGAGTAAAGTATGTATTATTTTGTGTACAATTTTCAGATCCATACAACAAATATTATGTGCGGGGCACACTCTACACGTTCGCTCTGTAGAATAAGCCAGAATTCAACAAGGTATGTCATTTTTTCTATAACTCCTTTTCTGAGAGGTTTCAAGTAGTGAAACCTGGAGGAATTGCATAAAACACATTGAATAACATTGTGTACTATTTCCAGATATTTATTCATTACAGGTACATAGTTATGTTTATTTCAAGTTAGGGTTGTTGACTAATCCAAAACTAGTCATGTGAGACTAAAGTAAAGTTTGATGAAAATGCTAGTCTCTTGTTGTTAAAGTTAAGGAAGGCTTGTAGGTATGTGATCATATACACTAGGTCTATTACAGATTTACTAATCATATTTGAATGATGAAATTGATGATTTCTTTTTGTTGAGGTACATGTTGGGTACATGGTTGAGGAAAGTAGTTGATAAGTTGGCACATACATGAGGTGTATAGTTGATGATGTTGGTACATCTTGATTAGTCATAGTTTATGTGTATTTGATGCATGATTGGTACATATTTGGTGCATGTTTGATGAACTCGTTGATGGTACAAGTTGAGGTACATGTTGGTGCAAGGTTGATGCACCTATTTATGGTACACGTTGATTACAAGTTGTTTGGTATAGGTTGATGCATGGTTGATTCACTTGTTTATGGTACAGTTTGATTACAGGTTGTTACAGTGGTATATATCATAGTGATAGTGTGACATTGGTTCCATCATTCTACTTCTACATCAGGTCGGTTGGATGGGGTAAGGACAGGTGGTTGTAGTCGGAGAACATAAGGGGTCGTAGCCTCCTTATGGTTGTAGCCATAGAATTGGGGAGTTGGAGATTCCCTCAGGTTGTAGCCTGAGAAATTAGGGGGTTGGAGCCTCCTTCCAATTGCAGCTAGAAAACAAAGGAAGTTGGTGCTTCCAATGAATGTAATTCTTAAAGACATATAAGAAAAATCATTTCGTGGTTTCCTCTCGCTTTGGCTTTCCACGTAAAAACATTGGTGTACTATGTATGTGTATGATTTCTCATTTGTTCATTGTTTATTTACTTTGAAACTATTGGATAATAATTCTACATTGATATACCACTTTCATATTGTGGTTAAAAAGGATTGAATTTCTCTATTACTGATTCACCCCCCCC
>ML787574.1:222052-233153 GCA_009831015.1 Picea engelmannii
TGAATGTTTACAAAAAATATACATGTACAATCGCTCGTAGGCCCATGAATCCCCCCACCCCTATGAGTACAAAATGGGTATCAAAATTGGGCTCTCAAGCCCGTACATACAAAAATTGGCACTCAAGGTGCCCCGAAAGCTCCCCCCCTAGGTCCTCTATTATCCATAGGTTCCCCACCAGTTGGGGGACCTCCAGGTCTAGGAGGTAGTCGACCAGTCATCACTTCCCCCACAACTGATGCTCAACGGATAATGGTCTGCCACTCTATCGGTACTCCCATGCACTGCTCCAAGACCTCCTCGTCCTAGATGTGGGCCCACATGCCCTCAGGAACACATTGTATAACCCACTCGAAACGTCAACGCAAATCCTCCAGCATGAACCTGACATCTCCATGCGACTCTCTCACTGGTCCAACACTAGCTTCATCTCAACGCTGCCTCTATCCAACCCTCGGCTCTACTGGCGCATGTCGAGCCAACCCCCGACGAGCTGACTCCCTGACGACCTCTGCCTCTCTTCCTCGAGGTCTCACATCTAAAACACAACACCAGAGATAGTGTTAGCATCCATATACATATATAATCAATCGTATCTATCAAAATCACAAAACATAAAACTATAGCACATACCTTGTTTTTCCCAGTCCTCCCCAGGAGGCGACACCATGTCTGGATCATGGCAGTAGTCCATACCCACGTACGGATACCTCAGAATAACCTATGGCATATGGAATTGATCCGGATTTTATGAGAAGAACAAAATTAATATAGATTATTAAAATATGCTTAACACAAAATAACAGAGATACAGTAAAGCAGATTTGCTATTCAGTAAGGAAATAAGATGAAACTATAAAATGCAGCGGAAAACAAGCTTGCTAGAATGGTGGCGGCTTATCTCTGAGAAGAGATGTGACAGTTGCACTCTTTCGCAAAAAGATGGTTACAATGAGGCTTTGAATGCCTTTTACAATAAACAAGAATGTCAAAAACCCTAGACATCCAAAAACCTAACCCTAGGAGATGAAGCGCCAAAAGTCATGTGGGCCCCATTTGGGTAAGTTAGTACATCAACTTCCTGGGGTCGTAACTTTTACATATGATCTTTGTTTTAGACACATGATAGCCCGTTGGAAATTTCTAACCGACAAGAACAATTTTTTATTGTCCTAGGTTAGTGCCTTTGGTAGTCACCTGGGCCCCAAATCCCAAAAAACGTCGTTTAGGGCCTCAAAACGACCCCAGAAGTTTGGAACTCGAAAAACTATCAAAAAACTACCAAGGTGGAAAAAAACATTTCAAGCCAGTGGAATAGGTGGGTGGCCACTGATATCCGTCTAGATCAATCCTCCCTCCTTAGGAAGCAATGGTCTCCATTGTGTTGAGTTCCCCCATCATATGAGGAAATTTTTGTTGAATTTGGCCCCAGGTGAGCCACTTGCCTTGGTGCAGCAGTTGTCCTTCTTTGAGGACTCGATAAATCAAGATCCTTTGTTGTCGAGTGCCCTTGATATGTGTTTCCAAAATCTGATCATTGGATTCCTATTGCATACAGTTAGGGTTGAGATATGTTGGTGTCAACTTATCTACTATCTCTGAGGTGTCCAATAAAGGTGGGAAATATGGCCGAAGGAGAGCCACGTTGAAGACTGGATGCAGACCAAAGAAGGGTGGAATGTCATGGTATGAGATAATGGTTTGTGGGATCCCAAAATTTACCCATACTCGTTCAAAGAAGAGCTTGGCAGTGGCTTTGGTTGTGATGTTCTTCTTGCAGGCGGCTAGAATCGCCATCTTGGAAAAGCGATCAACAACCACAAAAACACAATCATTTCCCCTCTTGGTGGACAGGAGGCCTGTTAGGAGTAGGAAGAGGGGTGTACATGCCATATTTCTTAGTGTTTGGTTTGGAAATAGTGCAGGTGGTGCATGAGCTAATATAATTTTCGACATCCTGTCGAAGTTTCGGCCAGTAGAAATGTTTCTGCAACACTGCCACTGTATTTTAGGTGCCAATGTGTCCTACCACCTGACTGTAGTGAGATTTCCAAATTAGCTTTGCATGCTCACTTGATGGAATGCAGAGATGGCCCAGATGGCACAACATCCCATCCTGAAAATGGAAATTAGCGACCATTGAGTTGGAACCCAACATTTGGTAGGTGGTGGAGAAGTCAGGGTCTGTCTCGTAGAGGTGGGGCCATTCGAAGGTCTCATGGTCGCAAGCGTCTAGCACCGTGGTGAGTATCATAATAGGAGGTCAGCTAAGGAATTCAGAAACTAGGTTGGTACTTCCTATTTTATACTTGATATTGCGATGGAACTGTTGTAAGTATGTTTACCACTTCTAATGGCAATCATTCTGCAATTTGTCTTGGGTCTGCATGAACTGTAGTGGCTTGTGATCAGTGTGGATGATTGTCTCCTTCCCAAGAATGTAATGTCTCCATTGGCGGTAGGCTTGCAAAATGGAGTACATTTCTTTGTCATAAGTAGGGTACTTATGGACAACATTTGATAGTGCTCACTATGATATTCCATGGGGTGGCTATGTTGAGTGAGAACGGTGCCCACAACATAGTCTAAAGAATCTCTCTCGATCTCAAAGGGATGTTCCAGGTCCGGTAATGAATATACCATGGATGAGCACAAAAGATTCTTCAATTCATCGAAGGATTGTTGTTGGGACATGCCCCACACAATTTTTTTCTTATCGCCGCCCTTGGTTACTTCACTGACGGCCCATGCGATATGAGAGAATCCCAGCACAAACCTGCGATAGAAATTGGCGAGGCCCAAGAAGCTCCAAAGTTCAGTGAGCGTGGTTGGGGCTGGCCAATCACGGATGACCTAGATATTGTTTGGATCAACGTGAACACCATGATGATCAACGATGTAGACTAAGTAATGGACCTTGTCCATGTCGAAGGATCATTTTTCCAATTTTTCAATAGTTTTTGTTGCCGCAAAGTGTGCAGAACTTGTTGAATATGCTACAAGTGTCCTGCCCAAGTATTTTTTTAGATGAGGATTTCATCTAGATACACCACTACAAAATTATTGGTCAAATTTCGTAGGATATCGTCCATCATCCTCATAAAATTTGTTGGAGCATTTGTCAAACCAAAGGGCATGACCAACCATTCAAAAAGACCTTCTTTTGACTTGAAGGCAGTATTCCATACATCTTTTTGTTCTATTGGGACCTGGTGGTGGACAGAATTCATATAAATCTGATCCAAGTGGATATTGGTGGCCACCCACCTTTTCTAACTGGCTCAAAACAGTTTTCTGACAATTTTGGCAATTTACTATTTTTAGCAGTTTTAACTTCTGAGGCCATTTCAGGGCCTAAATGAAGGTTTTTCAAGATCAAGCTTCTATATTATAACTGAAAGCATGATTGATCCCATGAAATGAATCTCCTTGATGATACCTTTCCAATGGGCTATCATACGCCTAAAACGGATATCGTATGCAAAATTTACGACCTCAGGAAGTTGATGTACTAACTTACCCAGACGGGGCCCACATGACTTTTGGTGCTTCATCTCTTAGGGTTAGGTTTTTGGATGTCTATGGTTTTTGGAATTCCTCTTTATGGTAAAAATGTATTTATAGCCTCATTGTAATCATCTTCTTGTGAGTGAGCGCAACCCTCACATCTCTTCTTAGAGATAAGCCACCACCATTCCAGCAAGCTTGTTTTCACTGCATTTTACAGTTCAACTTATTTCCTTATTGAATAGAAAACCATTTTTATTGTATCTCTATTATTATGTGTTAAGAACCTATTAATAATATGTAGTCATTTTGTTCTTCTCGTAAAATCTAGATCAGTGGTATCAGAGCGGTCTTCTCCTTGCCGTCTTAATGCATGTCCCCAAAGAGGTCGGAGTACAAAGAGTTTAGTCTCGAGTTGTTTCTCTTGAGGAAAAAATATCTCGCATGCCCAAGCGACCTTCATGGAAAGAGAAAATAAATATGATGGGACAAGAGATCCTTTCAAACTATTGATTGAGGAATCCCTCATGCAACAAAGGAACGAGATGATGGATAGTTTCGCGCAAATCCTTCGGTGGCTACCAACATGCGACGCATTTTCTTCGAACGGAAGCGCCACTTCCTTCAAGGTACAAATAAACTTTGATACTCCTATATTTGAAGTTCAGATAGATGCGGATTCTATGGACAAGTGGTTGAATCTACTAGAAGGGTATTTTTCTGTCCATAACTTTTTGGATAGAGAAAAGATTACTTTTGCGCTCCTCAAATCCGTTCCCCATGTCAAAGATTGGTGGGAAACTTTCTGTGAGAAAAAGGAGATAGAAGAACCCTCGTTATTTAAAGTCATGGCCACCTAGGAATCCTTCATGGATTCTATTAAGGAACAATACTACCCTGTCGAAAGTTATGACGACTTGTATACCAAATGGACCACACTGCGGCAAGAAAGAGACCAAGCAGTGCTAGATTTCACAAATATCTTTCATACATTGCGCACTAAGATGGGTATCAAATATTCAGAGAAAAATATGGTGCTCAAGTATAGCGGTGCTCTGCATAGATACATCTAGAACAAAATGGAAGTTTTGGACATCTCGTCCTTGGGCGCGGCCTACTGATATGCAGTCAAAATTGAGCAGAAGCTCAAACAAAAGACGCGACAATTTGGGCCTGGGAACCCCTCACAACAAAAGCCAGGAAAGGGCGGCCCCAACCCACAAAACAAAGTATAGAGAAAATATGGACAGTATCAGGAAAACCAATCCAAGCTACAAGCAAAGAAGGACACTGGAAAGACAAAGAAAGATACCGGGAAGTGGTGCGACTTCCATAAGAGCCCTTGGCATAACACTGCTGACTGCCGCTCAAAGCAGTCGCTTGTGGATGAAGTGAAAGCCTATGAATCATATGTGGGTTTAGACTCTGAGCCAGAACCAAAAAGGGGAATACGAATCATTGACATGGAACCCAGTGCAACCGTTGCTACCACCAAGCACCAGCTTGGTGAACCAAACAAGCCAGAAGAAGGAGAACGCGTCTTCCATTCACAGATGTGGGTAAAAGGCACCCCGTTGCACTTCATCGTGGATAGAAGTAGCCAGAAGAACCTCATCTCAGCAGAGGTCATCAAGCGGTTGGCCTTGTCAACAACACCACAACCACAACCCTACACCATTGGATGGCTTCGCCAAGGAAGCGATCTCCACGTTAGCCAATAGTGTCGATTGTCATACAACATCAAGCCCTTCAAAGACGAGGTATTGTGTGATGTCTATCCTCTCGAATTTTGTGATGTTCTTTTGGGCCAAACTTATTTATAGAAATGTCATGTTGTATATGAGTCTAGGCCTCATAGTGTTATTATTACTTTGAACAAGAAATTGTACAGGATACCCGAGGCAGTCCCACCTAGTGCTATTTCCTTGATCTCTACTAAGCAATGTAGGAAGGTCATCTCTCAAATGGGGAAGTTTTTCTTCTTTGTGATTCTCTCTCAGAATAAGAGAAATATCACAGCCACATCCAAGGTCTCTACGGCTGACCTCTCCACACACCAGGAGAAACTAGATAAGATCATGGAAGAATACTCAGATATCTTCTCCTCAACTATGGGGTACCTTTGCACTACCAGGTCAAGCACCCCATTGATATGACCCCCGATGCACCGCTGCCCAATGGGCCAATCTATCGCTGCTCTCTGTTAGAGAATGAGGAGATCAAGTGACAAATCCAAGAAATTATCCAAAAGGGGCACATCTGTCCCAGCTCATCACCTTGTGGGATCCCAATCATGTTGGTACAGAAGAAAGATGGAACCTAGCGACTCTGCATTGATTACCATGCTCTGAATAAAATCAAAGTCAAAAACCAGTACCTGATTCCCCGAATCGACGACCTCCTTGATCAACTCACGGGGGGAAAATACTTCAGTAAGGTTGATCTGAATTCTGGCTACCACCAGGTCCTGATAGAAAAGACAGATGTATGGAAAACCACCTTCAAGTCGAAGGAAGGCCTTTTTGAATGGTTGGTCATGCCCTTTGGTTTAACAAATGCTCCAACCACTTTAATGAGGATGATGGATGATATCCTGCGACCATTCACCAATACTTTTGTAGTGGTGTAACTGGATGACATTCTCATTTACAACAAGACTTGGGTCGAACACTTGCAGCATATTCAACAGGTTCTGCACACCCTGTGGCAACACAAGCTATATGCCAACTTGGAAAAATTCTCCTTTGGCATGGACAGGGTCCATTACCTAGGCTACATAATTTATCAGCATGGCGTACATGTAGATCCAGCCAAGATCCAAGTCATCTGTGACTGGCCAGCCCCAACCACACTCACTAATCTTCAGAGCTTCTTGGGCCTTGCCAATTTCTACCCTAGGTTCATGTTGGGATTCTCCCATATTGCATGGGCCCTCAGCCAAATAACTAGGGGTGGTGGTAAGGAAAAATTTGTGTGGGGTCGGTCCCAACAACAAGCGTTCGACGATTTGAAGTAGCGCTTGTGCTCAGCCCCAGTACTTTCACTACCATACATGTACCATCCCTTTGAGATCGAGACAGATGCTTCAGACTATGCAGTGGGCGTTGTTCTCACTCAACATAGCCACCCTGTGACCTATCATAGTGAGACACTATCAGATGATGTCTGTAAGTACCCTACTTACAACAAAAAAATGTACTCCATTGTGAAAGCCTGCTGCCAGTGGAGACATTACATTCTTGGGAAGGAGACAGTCATCCACACTAATCATAATCCACTAGAGTTCATGTAGACACAAGGAAAATTGCAGAATGATTTCCATCAAAAGTGGTCCACATACTTGCAGCAATTCCACCTCAACATCAAGTATAAAACAGGAAGCATCAATCACATCGTTGATTGCCTCAACAGACCGCCAGTCGCGGCACTCACCACAGTGCTAGAATCTTGTGGCCAAGAGACCTCTGGATGGCCCCAACTCTATGAGAAAGACCTGGACTTCACCACAACCTACCAAATGTTGGGTGCAAATGCAGTTGTCAATAATTTCCATCTTCAGGATGGGTTGTTGTGTCATCTGGGCCATATGTGTTTTCCATCAAGAGAGCGAGAAAAGATGATCTGGGAAGCCCATTACAGTCGGGTGGTAGGAAACTTCGGCATTGAAAATACATTGGCGATGCTACAGAAACATTTCTACTGGTCAAAACTTCGACAGGAGGTCAAAAAGTATGTCAGGTCCTGCACTGACTGCGTTATTGCCAAACTGACCACTAAGAAACAGGGCCTGTACACCCCTCTTCCTACTCTTGATAGGCCATGGGAATCCATCTGAATGGCCTACATGTCGGGCCTCTCGTCCACCAAGCAAGGAAATGACTGTGTTTTTGTGGTTGTTGATCGCTTTTCTAAGATGGCGATTCTGGTTGCCTGCAAGAAGAACATCATAGTAGAGGCCACTGCCAAGCTCTTCTTTGAATGACTAAGTACATTTTGGAATCCCACAAACCATTTTCTTAGATCAGGATAGTCGATTTCTCAGCACATTCTGGTCGAGCCTCTAGTCATCGCTTGACACCAAGATCACCAAATCCATAGCCTTCCACCCCTAGACAGATGGCCAAACCGAGGTCGTAAATCGAATGATTGTGCATATCTTTCTCATGTATAATTCAAAGCACCCTCGCACATGGGATGAGAGTCTTCCCTATGTCCAACATAGCGACAATTGAGCCTTGCATAGCTCAACCGGCCACAACCCCTTCCGAGTGGGGTTGGTATTCCAACCATTGGGTCCCATAGATGTTGCACTTCCCCTTGCGGTCACCTCGACCGACTCATATCCTACTCCAATTGAAGCTGACAAAGCCACCTGGTTCATTCATAGGATCCATCACATCTTCCAATAGGTTCAGGATATCCTACATAATTCCAATGACAGGTACAAGAAGCACCATGATCAACATCGGGTGCCACATAAGTTTCAGGTGGGCGAAAAACTTTGGTTGCACTTGCAGAAAGAACACCTTACAGGACCCCATCGAAAGCTTCACCCACTCCATTATGGGTCGTACACCATAAAAAATACCATGGGGAATAATGATTTTGAGCTCAACATTCCTCCTTTCCTTGGCCTACACCCAATTTTCAATGTGGATCTCCTTCTCTCTTATTTCCCACCATTATTGGACACCTTAGATGTAGCAAAGAAGTTGACACCAACAGAGCTCAACCCTAACTGCATACAACAGGCATCTAGCAACCAGATTTTAGACACACAGATCAAGGGCACTCGACAGTAAAGGATCCATCTTTATCGAGTCGTCAAAGCAGGGCAACTCCTACACTAAGGCAAGTGGCTCACCCAAGGCCAAATTCAGCAGAAATTTCCTCATATGATGGGGAAACTCAACACAATGGAGCCCATTTATTCCTAAGGATGGAGAATTGATCCAATTGGATATCGGTGGCCGCCCATCTTTTCCAACTGGCTCAAAACAGTTTTCTGACAATTTTGGCAATTTACTATTTTTAGCAGTTTTAACTTCTGGGGCCATTTTGAGGGCCTAGATGAAGGTTTTTCTGGATCGAGCTTATCAATGATGTCTAAAGGAATAATTGATCCCTCAAAATGAATCTACACGATGATACTTTTCCAATGGGCTATCATATGCCTAAAATGGAGATCGTATGCAAAAGTTACGACCCTAGGAAGTTGATGTACTAACTTACCCAAACAGGGCCCACATGAATTTTGGCTCTTCTTCTCCTAGGGTTAGGTTTTTGGATGTCTAGGGTTTTTGGAATTCCTATTTATGGTAAAAAGGACTTTAGAGCCTCATTTTAATCATCTTCTTGTGAATGAGCACAACCGTCACATCTCTTCTCAGAGATAAGCCGCCACCATTCCAGCAAGCTTGTTTCCGCTGCATTTTACAGTTTCATCTTATTTCCTTATTGAATAGAAAACCAGTTTTACTGTATCTTTTTTATTATGTGTTAATAACCTGTTAATAATCTGTATTCATTTCGTTCTACTCATAAAATCTGGATCAAAATCTTACTGAAGTATTTGGCCCCAGTGAGCTGATCAAGGAGGTCGTCGATTTGGGGAATCGGGTACCGGTTTCAGACTGTGATTTTATTCAGGGCCTGGTAATCAATGCAGAGTCTCCAGGTTTCATCTTTCATATGAACCATCACAATTGGGCTCCCACAAGGTGATGATTTAGGATGGATGTGCCCCTTGTGGAGCAGTTCTTAGATCTGCTTCTTGATCTTCTCGTTTTCTAACAGAGAGCGGCGGTAGACTGACCCATTAGGTAGAGATGCGACTGGGGTCAGATTGATGGGATGCTTGACTTGGCAATGCATATGTATCTCGGTAGGAAAGGAGAATATATCTGAGTATTCTTCCACGAACTTATCCACTTACTTTTGTTGTGTGGAGAGAATGATCACGGAGGCCTTGGATGTGGCTGCAATCTTTTGATCACTCTGAGGGTGAATCACGAAGAAGACAAATTTCTCGATTTGAGAGATGAATTTCCTGCATTTCTTAGCAGAGATCAAGGAAATATGACTAGGAGGGACTGCCTCTGGTATCCTTTACAATTTCTTGTTCAAAGTAATAATAACCATATGAGGCCTAGACTCATATACAACATGAAATTTCCATAAATCAGATTGGCCCAAAATAACATTACAAACTTTGAGAGGAGAAAAATCACACAATACCTCATATTTGAATGGCTTGATGTCATACGACAGTCGACACTATAGGTTGATGCGAGATCACTTCCTTGGCGGAGCCATCCAATGCTGTAGATTTGTGGGTGCAGTGTTCTCAGCAGGGTGAGCCACTTAAGACCTCTGCTGAAGTGAGGTTCTTCTCGCTACTGCTATCAACAATGAAGTGCATCAGGGTTCCTTTTACCCACTTCTTTGAAAGGAAGAGGCGCTCTCCTTTTGGCTCGTCTGGTTCACCGGGATGGAGCTTGGTGGTAGCAACGATGGCACCAGGTTCCACATCAATGATCTGTCTTCCCATTTTTGTTTATGAATCAGAGTCAGAACATGCATCTGATTCATAGGCTTTCACTTCAGCCACCAGCGACTGCTTTGAGTGGCAGTCAGTAGTGTTATGCCAAGGGCTCTTATGGAAGTGGCACCACTTCAAGGTATCTTTCTTTATCTTTCCGGTGTCCTTCTTTGCTTGTGGCTTGGACTGGTTTTCCTGGTATTGTCCATATTTTATCTGTCCTTTTTTATATGGGTTGGGGCCACCCTTTCCTGCCTTTTGTTGTGAGGGGTTCCCAGGCCCAAATTACCGCGTCTTTTGTTTGAGCTTTTGCTTGATTTTGATGACATATCAGTAGGTCGCGCCCAATGACGATATGTCCAAAAATTCCATTTCAGTCTGGATGTATCTATGCAGAGCATCGTGATACTTGAGCATCAGATGTCACTTTGAATCTTTGATACCCATCTTGGTGCTCAAGGTATGGAAGATATTTGTTAACTCTGTCACTGCTTGGTCTCTTTCTTACCGTAGTGTGGTCCATTTGGTATACAAGTCGTCATAACTTATGACAAGGTAGTATTGTTCCTTAATAACATCCATGAAGGATTCCTAAGAGGTCATGAATTTAAATAATGAGGGTTCCTTTGTTTCCTTTTGCTCACAGAAATTTTCCCACCAATATTTGACATGAGGAACAACTTTGAGGAACGCACCAGTAATATTTTCTCTATTCAAAAAGTTATGGATAAAAAAATACCCTTCTAGTAGACTCAACCACTTGTATACAACATCTACATCTATCTGACCTTCAAATATAGGAATATCGAAGTTGATTCATACCTTGAAGGGGGAGTCACCTCCGCTCGAGGAAGATGTGTCGCATGTTGGAAGTCCTCGAATGATTTGCGCGAAACTATCCATCATCTCGTCATGGATGATTTTAGGGGCTAAATTTCGCTCATGGGCTAATTTTCCATGGTTTTTCCAAAAATGAGATTCGCTATTTTAAAAATGATTCACCCAAATTCTATAGGATAAAATTATTTTACCTTAAAAATCGCCAAAATTTTA
>ML787574.1:233203-273887 GCA_009831015.1 Picea engelmannii
TTCTATAGGATAAAATTATTTTACCTTAAAAATCGCCAAAATTTTATAAAAACTATATAAAATCCTTAGAAATTTGAATATTTTTACAAAAATATCGCCAAACATTTATAGTTGGCATATGAAGGATTAGTAAGATTCACCAAAGTTTGTACATTTTAAAATAATTTTTCATCCTTAAAATCATCCCTGCATCTCGTTCCTCTGTTGCATGAGGGATTCCTCAAGAAAACTTTTTAAAGGATCTCATGTCCCATCGTCTTTCTTTTCTCCTGCCATGAGAGGTCGCTTGGGCATGCGAGAGCTTTTGTCCTCAAGAGAAACAAGCTCGAGATTGGATTCCTTGTACCCTGACCTTGTTGGAGACATGCATTAAAATGACAAGGAGAAGACCGCTCTGATACCACTGATATTGATTTTATGAGCAGAACAAAATGAATATATATTATTAAAAGATGCATAACACAAAATAACAGAGATACAGTAAAACTAGTTTTCTATTCAGTAAGGATTCAAGGAAATAAGCTGAAACTGTAAAATGTAACAGAAAACAAGCTTGTTGGAATGGTGTCTTATCTATGAGAAGAGATGTGACGGTTGTGCTCATTCACAAGAAGATGGTTACAATGAGGCTCTAAAGGACTTTTACAATAAATAGGAATGTCAAAAACCCTAGACATCCAAAAACCTAACCCTAGGAGATGAAGCGCCAAAATTCACAACAACTTCCCAGGGTCGTAACTTTTGTATACGATCTCTGTTTTGGGCACAGGCTAGCCCATTGGAAAAGTCTAACAGAGAATAACAATTTTTGACTGACCCAGGTTGATACCATTGGCAGCCACTTGGGCCCCAAATCCCAAAAAACATCGTTTAGGGCCTCAAAACAACCCTGAAAGTTTGGAACCCGAAAAACTGTCAAAAACTGCCAAGGTGGAAAACTATTTTTCGAGCTAGTGGAATAGGTGGGTGGCCACCAATATCCACCTGGATCCAGCACCACACTTGAGACAATGTGGCCATGAAATAATGGCCACCCTCCCTACCTCCATGTCGAGCCAACACGTGGGCCCATCACATCAGTCGCAGCTCTCATCACCACGTGGGCTTTAGCAATATTCTCGAGTGCAATAGAGGCACCCTCTCTAAAAAATAGGCCACCAGAATGGACCCGAAAGTGAAATCATCGGAGTCGTCTCGCCAACACCAGTTTAGTTGCCCCATCATCTTGGTATGCATAAGCACACACCATGAAAATAGGTCCCCATCCAAGACCTGCTCCGTTGCCCTCAGTTGACCACCAATGATCCGTTGAGTACCCAAGTATCTATATATCCTCACCACCATCGTCACGATGCACTTAGTTAGTAGGTCATCGATGGCCTCGAAGTAGATGACCGAACTCGACATAGGGTTCAAACCAGTACAGTGGCGATCTGCCATGGTCTCCACCCGATCATCCTTGGGCAGATGGGGCTCAACAGGTAGGGCCATCCCACGGAATGGGAGTCTCGTCAGGAAATATACATCCTCTGTAGTAGAGAATGTCAGTTTCTCCCCTCTAACTATGAATCACTGCAGATTAGTGCTCCACATCCTGATCAAGTACTGAAGCAGGAACTCATGCAACCGTATTAGGGGGCAGTCGAAGAACTTGAGAAACCAACAGGTTGCCAAGTGCCTCTGCATGCCCGACTGCTCCCTCACCACCTCTCATAACCGGTCCCAGTCACTCTCTCTCCAGTGGATCGAAATAGTACTATGTGCTAAGATAATCACCTGCATCCAAACATAAACAGTTGACCAGCCTCATCATCCAGCAAAAATTATAAAAATATAAAAAAATACAAACCCTTAGCCTTGCCCACAATGCTGGACTTTCACCCAGACATGTGCGCACATGTGCACACCTATTATTTTCACAGCTGCGCACTAATGCACAAATATCTTAGAAACATCCACACATGAGTGCACAATTGTCAATCAGATAGGCACACATCTCATGCATGCATGTTTTCCCAACCCTCGCGCCCACATACGTGGTTGTGCCCAGCACAACCGCACATTATGTGTGGTAAATAAAGTTATACCTGCACACATATGCGTGGGTATTCCTCCTTTTCCCGTGCACTGGTGGGTCCCTACCCTTACAATCCCTTGTATGGTCCTTCGTACATCCCCTACCTACAAACTAGGAAATTCACCAAATGTAGGATGTTAGGACCACTAACCTGTCTCTTGCCACTCACAGATCAGTAGCCTCATGCTCCCGCAATCTCAAAATCTCCACATAGCTATCTCATCAGTTCAACAACAATGACAGGTACAAATGAGGTGGCATTGTGGGCCCACCAGCCATATATACCCCCTTTTTCCCAACTTCCACACTCTGTTACAGGAGCCCAGAGCCTCCATTTTCTGATCCGTTCTCAACCACGGAATCCTGGTCCCGCCAACTACAAATTCACATTCCTCAAGTCATCATCAACACTTGGCCTTAGAGGAGCATTTTTCTCATGTCACGTTTAGGTACGTGTACTCACTTTTAATTTTATCAAATAGTTGCTATATGTTCTTTATCATCAGATATTGTTCACGTTGGTATTTAGTTTTAATGTGTGAAGGTACTTGTTCTACAATCTAATAGCCCCTTTAGGTATATTTTCGACAATGGCATGTAATTATTCCCTCTGTAAATTAATTGCATGTCCTAGTCAAAACCCTTTGACATTTACCTTTAGGGTCCCTACATTCGAATCTGCAATATCTTCACCTCTACCAAATTTGGGTACTGTCATCCGATAGCACTCTCCCCCACATGAGTTGTCCCATTCATAGTTCCCTCTAGAAACTTGACACTCATGTTGATTTTCAACCCCTAGGGATGGGAGTCTTGATAGTCTTATGCACTTATGAGAATGAACCCCATACTTCTTCTCATCATATTTCTAACCTTCCCAATGGACTCCCAGGTCATATCATCTTGGTTCTATTGACTGCATCTCCACAGTATCATTATCCCTCCATCTCATCCATCATCATTTTACCCATCTGCGAATTTTTCTCCATCCATTTACCTATTACAAAAACCCAACCATGGGGCCCCCACCCTCCACCGGTTCTCTTTCACAACATGCACTCTACATGGGCCAAGCCATATTTCACTGGGGCACCCATTTATGTATCTGTATACTCAACCCAAATTATTCTTTATTTCTTTGGTAATTGTAAAAAGCCTTTTTTTCCATCATATACATAGCTTTTTTCGTCGTCATCCTTGATGGCCTTCTTTCCCTGGCAAAGAAACACATGTTTCCCTTGGTTGGGGCATCCACCCTTTTGTTCACATTGATATCATTCACAAACCCCAAGAATCCCAAGTCCATGTACCCATGATCTCTGAGTTTGTCCACTTTGTTAGCCTCTAACCCAGTTTAATCCCATATCTAGTCATCCCCCTGACACTAGATCCATTTTTACGGTTGTTTCCAATCATCCTTCAAAATTCCCCAACCAAGGGAAGTATTGTGTCCCACAGCATCTTAACTTCATTCCCCAAAATTCCCCAACCAGTTTAATGGATTTCACGAATCCCTTTTCTTCAAGGAGTCGTGCCTCCCTTCCTGTCGACATCAACACATTTTCTAGAAGGGCAAAGTATCTTGACTCTCATTACCTTTACAATGAGGAGTCTCGGACAACACAGAGAGAATCATCATTTCTCTCTGATTTCATTGACCCCCATAACATTCGGCTTCAACAAACTCTCATGTTACAGTAGGTCTTACTATGCGACTATCACATTTGTTTCATACCATTTGAAGACCTCTGAATCTGTTAGGCCATCAATGCCTATGAGTCATTGACAATTCTTACAGTCTTCCTTGACTCACTTCAGATTCCATTAACCATTCAGAATTGTCATCTTTCGTTATCAACCACCCACGAGGGCATTGCAGTTATCTACCTCAACATACATCTTCACTCGCAGTCTCACGTTTTGGCATGCCCACCTCGTTTTTACACATATTTTCTTTTTTCTCCCTAGAGAAAGGTTTGGGTCCCACAGTTTTCTCTCTCCCTCCGACGGATCTCTCTTAGAATTCCTCTCTTCATTATTCCTTACAATGGAACTCTCAGCAAAATAAACATTGATGTATTTTGGTTATGTGTATGATCCTAACCTCACACATCACGGGGAATTTGTTATCACTCAAAAATCATCTGCAACATTGCACACAATGGTTGAAGAAACACATCAATGCCAACAAAAAATAGTCCACATAAACCTCCAAAGTCCATCAAAAGGAAAAAAAAAACTATATAATTGGGTCAAAAATCAAAATGCACAAATTCACCAAAGGAATCATGTGCACAGTGCGTAGCATGTGCGGGCCAACACAACCCTCGGCGTGCAAAATGCGCCACTATCTGGGAGAAAAGTCACGTAATTTTATGAACAATGCATTTATGGATCTTGTCGGCCCCTCAACCACTTCTAGTCTGACCCCCAACACGATTTGACACTCATATCTAAGATAAATCTAGCTTGGACGTTGATCAAGGGCTAGAGGGTGCCCTAAAATGCCCCTTGTTCACACTATGAACCAATTACATTTTTCCATGAATGGATGCTATAAATAAGAGACATGGGTCTGCTAAGAAACCGAGATATTCAAGGTATTGTTATGCTGCAAGAATTCGTCTTTAAGAATCATCTTTTCTCTTTTAATCCTTCAAGCACCATTGCAATAGGCCATTCCACTCACGTCTTGAGGGAATAGGCATTGTTTTTCTTCACCATTTGTCATTTGTTCCATTGTAGGGAGAGAAGCACTCTCAATTAGGGAACTCAATATCCCTCCCAAGGAGGAAGAGGGGACTCATAAATCCCTTCCTTTCTCTACGGTGTTTTTCCTACTAATCTATTGATCCATTGGTAACAATATGTTGGTCATTGTTTGATTTTCATGGTTCTATGTTTCTCAAGCTTTTTAACATTTATTTCTTAGTTGTTTTTAGTTGTATTTATTTGTTTTCATGTGTGTTTGGTTGATCTAACCCACTCAAAAACTGTTTTCTTGTTTAGAAGGATTATCTAAACATGCAAGTGTTGTTTTTTTGCTCACCCAAGTGACAAAACCAACACAACAACCAGCAAGAAAACTTTTCCTAGAAACTTGGTGCCATTCAAAACCCAGGCTCCTCTTTTCCTTTAAATCCACCACAACCTAGGTTACCTTTCCTGGAAACTCTCCATTTTCCAGATTTTTCAAGGTTGTTGAATGATCTGATCCGTCATGATCCGCGTTTGCCTCCTATGCCAACTAAATTTCCCTCAGACATACAAAAATTTGAAGGAAAGCCCAGTGAAGATCCAGGTGATCATGTTGCAACGTTTCATTTATGGAGCTCCTCCAACTCATTGAAGGGTGACTCTATAAAGTTCTGATTATTTCAACACACTCTTATAGGGTGTGCTGCGAAATGGTATATCAAGCTTGACAACTTGAAGTATTCTTACTTTAACAACATGGTAATGGTATTCTTAAACCAATTCCACTTACTAGTGAGATACAATGTCAGCACCGAGTTGCTGGCCAACTTCGAGAAAACAAAAGGCGTCCATATATCTGATCACATCCAAGAATGGCATTGCCGAAATATCTTGATCAAAGCAATGGTCCCTTCGACATTTTTGATCGAGTGGTTCCTCAAGTCCTTGGTGCCTTGTGTCTCCAAACACATCAGAAATTTTGAAGTCTTCTTCAAAGAAGAAGCTATTATGAGAGCCCAACAACTGGAATTGATTTACTCTCAATATGGTATGTTGTACGAGATTCTCTCGGACAAACCATGATCGAATTTTGAAAAAACCAAACAAATATTTGGGCCTCATGTCGATGGTATAGTAGGCTCAGCACAAAGTAATCCCACGGATCAATTGGCTAACCAATTGTAACAATTATCGATCCAACAATATGTGGCCATCCAAAATCCTAGTTCATCTACCCCTGCAACCCAAACATCAGATGCACACATTTTAGAGTTGACGAATCCCAAGGGTAACCAACAACCTGAGGGAAAGAGGAAATCCAAAGGCAAGAAGGGTAAGGGGTATAAAAAAGCTATGAATAATGTTGGCGAGCGTAAAAATGAGAAGAGGAAGGTGAATTTTCCATGTAATATTTGCACGGACGATCACTTGACTCACCAATGCCCTTATCTTAAGGAATCCCAAAAACAATTGGCACAAAAGCAACCTGTTGTGTTAACTAAACATTTCGTAGAAGGGAAAAACATGGCTCAAGCTTCCTCATCCACGAATGTGCCTGGGGGTAATCAGGTAGCCCCCATGCTTAATGCTAATAATGGAGTTGCAAACGTATACATGATGATATAAGATGCTCATCTTCATACCAGGGCTCATAATTATGAAATGTTGGAATCTGTTGATAAGGGAAAAGAAGCCTCCAACCCATCTCATCCTCTTCAAATTGAGAAGAATGTGGGAGAAACTTTGCTTCGCATCCCTAAAGGTGCATTTAAGAAGGATTCTCAAAATCTAAATGCAATGGATTCTCATAACTACTCGTCGTGGAGGATCTGGCCCAAACTCCTTGTGCAATTTTTGTCCTAGAAGTCCTCCATATTTTCCCTTCACAAAGGAAAGCATTGTTGTCTTCCTTGAGTGTTGTTAAGCCGGCTAAATCGGGAACTATTGTTTTTTACCATACCGACCATAACCCACGTCTGCCTTACCACGTCGCTTTCCAGATAGTAGTGGTGTACGATTGACAAATATTTTCCGAATGGTGATAGATGAGGGTGCCTCAACTTGCGTGATATCATTGGCATTTTGGAAGGCTACCGGTCAACCTGAGTTGTCTCCTTCACTCACGTTCTCAATTGCATTAGATGGTCTTTCTTTTAGACCACATGGAATAATCCCCTCCTTCCCTGTGCAGTTGGAGGGAAAAACTGTGTGTGTCAAGGTAGAAGTACATGATGCACCTCTCAACTACAACCTTTTTTTAGGACAAAGTTGGACCTACGCGATGACAACATTTGTATCCACCATTTTTCAGGTCTTTTTTTTTTTCTCATGAAGGTCGGATCATAACCATTGGTCAGTTATCCTTCTCCCGTCCTGACCCTTCATCGAGGGCATCCATGGTCCTGATGATTCACAACGCATAACAAGGTATCGTCAACCTAGGTGTTGGGATTTTTCCATCTTTGATGGGAACTTTTGCTTTCCCGCCACCGTTGATTGATGTCAAGTTTATTTCAGTTGTCCCTGATCAACCGAAGGCTACAATATTTCAAGTAGCTTATTTTCAAATGATTTATTTTAATGATCCATGGACTTTACCTTCCCCATCGTCTTCTATGGAAGGGGTACGACATCCTAGCATGTTTATTCCCCTATCAGTTTCTGAGGTTGCATACAACATTGTCCAGCAAGCCTTGGCAAACCCTGATTTGGCTCCGCCTCAAGAGTTAGATCCCATTATCGAGCCTATTTGGGATCAAAAATATCTTGGACTTGGTCTTGCCCTCCGACAAGGAAATTTTGGAGGCAATGACTGGGCCGGATAGACCTTGGGATGATCTTCACCATAGATATTATTTTTTACTCAAGCTGAGAAGAGTATAGGCAGGAGAGTTCACCACGAACATGAATGGAGATGACACTTGTCCTATTAATCCTCTGGCCACACACGAAATATATGCCAAAGGAAACATCGAAAGTATAGCTAAAAAAATTCCTATTAACATCTCTAAAACCCCTGGCGTCATTGAAAATGTCTTCATCGGAGTGGATTGTTCCCCCAAGGAGATTCAAGTGTACATTGATTTATTTAAAGAGTTTTGTGATGTTTTCGCCTGGTCTTATGAGGAAATTCCAACCATTGACCCTTGAATAGTCAAACACGAGATTAGGACTTATCCTGATGTGAAGCCTACTCGATAGAAGCTTCACCTAGTCAATCCTCGTAAGGAAATGAATATCAAGGTCATGGTAGAGAAACTCATTAAGACTGGTTTCATCTATCCAGTGCAATTGAAAAAATGGGTTTCAAACCCTGTTCCTGCCAACAAAAAACAAGGCATGTTTCGTGTGTATGGAATTTTTTGATCTGGATAAATCTTTCCCGAAAGATAATTTTCCAACCCTGTTCATTGACTAGATTGTCAATGAATGTGTGGGTTGTGAAGTCTTTTTCTTTTATGGATGTTTTTTCTGGGTACAACCTAATTCATATCAAACCAAAGGATCAACATAAGACTGCATTTATATGTCCTTGGGGTACGTTCGCATATAGGAAAATGTCTTTTGGCCTTAAAAACGTTGGAGCTACTTGTCAGCGGGCCATGTCATTCTCCTTCCATGACCTCAAGCATATATTCAAGGCATATCTTGATGATCTAGCATCGCATTCTCGTTAGAGATATGATTATCCCACCCACTTACAACTTATATTTAAGAGGTGTCGCTACTACCAGATTCGCCTAAATCTGAACAAGTGTAGTTTTTGCGTAACATTAGGACGTTTGTTAGGTTTTATCGTGTCCATGAAAGGGATCATGGTCAATCCTATGAAGGTTGAATAAATAGTTCAGTTTCCTCCCCCGTGAACAATTCCTCATCTTTAAAGTATACAGGGGAAAGTTAACTTCCTTCGATGGTTTGTTTCCTATTATGCCAAGATTACTAAATGTTTTATGCATCTCTTGAAAAAAGGGGTCCCATTATATTGGGATGAAGTGGCTCAGTGATCTTTTGAATCATTGAAACGTGCTCTAACATCTTCCCCTCTTCTTACTCATCCATATTATGGAAAACATTTCTTGTTGTACTTGGCTACAACAGAGTCTACTATTGGTATGGTCTTGGTTTAAGAGGATGACGCACTCCAGGAGCATGTTATCTACTATCTTAGCCGAGGCTTGGTCGGACTGAAACTCAACTACACCCATGTTGAGAAATTGGCTTTGGCAGCTGTCCATGTTGTCCAAAGGTTTCGTCATTACATTCTACTTCGCTAGACCACTGTCATAGCTGTCGTGAATCCTTTTCAATATGTGTTGACATGACATGTCATCGATGGGAATATTAGTTGATGGATAATAATTCTTCAATAATTTGACTTGGACTTTGTTTCAGCGAAGTCTAAGAAGTCTTTGGTCTTTGTTGAATTAATTTTGGAACTCCCGGCTAAGAGTGGTAATGATTTTCCTGAAGAGTCATTGATCAATGGAGATATTTTTCTTATTATATGTTCGGACCCTTAATATGGAGATATACTTGTGTATCTTTAGACTTTGAAGTTCACTTCTTATTCTTCTCATGATGAGAATTGAAGGATACACCATCAAGTGGAGAATTATCTTATCATCGATGATACTTTATATTGTCGAGGAGTTGATTGTGTTCTTCGTCGTTGTTTCACTCATGAGGAGGCAGAGCTTGTGTTCAATGACTTCCACACTGGATCATGTGGCAAACACTTTTTTGGGTTAGAAACAACCCATAAAATTATTTGCGCTAGATACTTCTAGCCCTCGTTGATCAAAGATTGTGTAGAGGCGGTCAGAAAGTGTCACTCGTGCCAGATCTTCTCTCGAAAGATGCAAGCGCAACCTGCTCCCATGTTCCCAGTTATTTTTGTTTCTCCCTTCACTAAATGGTCGATTTATTTCACTACATGCCACCCAAATTCAACTAGGGGGCATCATTATATCATCATGGCAGTAGACTACTTCACTAAGTGGGTCGAGGCCATACCAAAATTTAGTAATGACGAAGAAACGACTGCGCTTTTCGTTTTTAACCAGATGGTAGCTAGGTTTGATATTTTGAAGGAGATTGTCACAGACCATGGTAGTCACTTTCAAAATAATATGATGACTAATTTAAAATTAAAACTTGGGTTTAAGAAACAACATTTGTCACCCTACTATCCACAGGCGAAAGGCCAAGTGGAGGTTTTCAATAAGTCTCTCAAGACTATTCTCCAATGGACAATCAATTTAGCCAAGTTGAATTCGCATTTGATGTTGCACTCATCACTTTGGGTGTATTGAACCTTAGTCAAGACTGTTATTGGTTTGTCTCCTTTCCAAATCATTTATGGGACCGAGGCAGTCTTTCCCATAGAGTGCCAAATTCCCTCTCTTAAGTTGGCAGTGGAATTACTGCCCGACACAACTCCAATTGAAGAGCATCTTTTATATCTCAAGCAACTCAATGAGCATCATCAAGATGTATCCTTGGCCAATGAGGCTCACAAACAACGTGTCAAGTGTCAATATTATCAATCAATTCACCCTATAGTTTTCTCTAAAGTAAATATTTTCTTGGTCTATGACCAAAATAAAGATCCCTTGGGGGCAGGTAAATTCAAACCCATGTCATTTAAACCGTTCATTATTAAGAAAGTATTAGAAAAAGGTTCTTATAAACTGGTTGAATTCAAAGGTAATGTTTTTTCTGATCCTAGTAATGGGCTCTACCTTAAGAAGTATTACACTTAGGTTAGTCACCTGAGTGTGAATTCTTGTATATAATGTATAGTTTTATTTATACATTTTTGTGTCTTTTTTTCATATGGACGTGCAGTTTATTGTTATTTTTCGTTGTGCCATATGTCAAGTGAATCTGAGTTTTATGTTGGGTTCACGGATGGTGCTAGCCGACACACTTGGAGGCTTGCTTCCGCAACCTGGGTTATCTTCAAGCCCACTAGTCAGTTGGTGTCTTTTGGATGTGTTTGTCTAGGTGAAGCAACCAATAACATTGTCGAGTACAATTTTGTAATAGAATTACTACGTGATGCATCGTCACATGGTATTTCTCACCTCTGGATTCATATAGATGTTCAACTGGTTGTGTCTCAATTAAATGGAGTGTACCGCATCTATGATCCCACCATTCACCGAAGATTCCTTAGGGTATGTCTCTTAGAACGTTATTTTGATTATATTACATATATTCATGTTCCTAGGAGATCTAATCAACTAATTCATGCATTGGTTAATCATGTATTAGATTGGCATCTTACACACACATAAAAGTAAAAGCGCACACATACACGCATATGTAAATACATTTGTACAAAAATGATTACTCCATAAGGTAAAAATATGTATAAATATGTAATATGTCCAAAATAATGTCATAAGTACAAAATGTGGTCCATAAAGCCTCAAATAGAGTTGATATACATCGCTAGGCTCAATCCCTCAATACATAAGAGAGTATAAAAAGAGTGCCCTCAGCACATATAAGGTCAAGTGCTAAGTCTATGGTCTAGGCATGTTGGCTCTAGTGTAATGTACTATGACATTTGCAATACACTGGAAGAGTTGAACCCAAGTCCTAGGTCCTCCTACCACATGCAGTTGCATGGCCGAGAGTAAGTCCTCAATCCTTTCCATCAACACAGGATGGGTGAGAGCTTCCAGGTTCCTCTCCACTCTTCTCAATACTCTCTCAGCCTCTCCGGCTGGTGGCCCTCCCGCTATTGTTGGTTCGACATCCTATCGAGGATGATGCCTAATCTTGACGAAGTTGGATGGTCATACTGGTCCCACATCTGTTTATAACATATTACTAAGTTAGTACTATGACGATACCATAAAAATGATAATATTTAAAAACTAAAAATGAAATAAATTTAAAATATAAATAATGATGTGTACCTATCTCTTTGTGATCCTTGCCAGGGGGCATAGGCATATCAGGGTCCCTCATGAAATCAATCCCTGCATATGGGTAGTCTTCGATCGCAGGGATTTGACAAGCCCACCATTCAAATAACTTGTCATCGAATGTGTCCTGCGCTCTCCCTACTCCCTATCAAGGAATTAATGAAACCCATATATATAATGCAGGAAAGGAGGAAATATGTCCTCGTAATGTCTCTCATGGGCTAAGGCCTGGCACTCTCTCAAAAAAGAATCCGCACAATACAGTCCCAAACCCAAAGTTCTTGTTCATTCTTCTCCTGTAGTAAGTTAGTTGTTTCTTCATACAAGTGATCATCATGGTGCTCCAGTCGAATATGGTGGCCTATAGACACTGAGTTGCACAATGCATCTGTGCACGTGAGGCCTGGTGAAGTTCTTTGGATCCTGTAATCTACCCAATCATATACAACACTATATGTAGGTTGAGTCTTTCTATCCTCTAAATTGGCACTTAAGAGCCTACTTTCTCAGTGCTAACTTCATAGTACATTCCAATGTAGTCCTTTATATTGTGTGGTCCTTGAGGGAATGTCCTCAGGTTAACCAGTTCACCCCTCCTAGAGAGACCGGTCAAGAAGTATATATCCTTGGAGGTGGGAGTCGATGATTGGGCCCTTAGAATGAAGGTCTCTACGTCTAGGTGTGAGTAGTCTATCAAATGATTTAGTAGCTTGGGTTGTGCCCTCATGAATGGGAATTGAAAAAACTTCCACATTCCACACTGCTTTAACATGGCAATGGCCCCTGGATCCTCTTTAACCAATATGTCTCTCTCCTCATGCTCTCTCTCTCTCCAATGGAAATACATCCTGATGCATGAAAAAATTTTGAGGTTAGTGTATTTTTCATTTTTTTGAATACTTTAAGAGATGTACACGGGATTCTTATAAGACAGTCACGTATGTATGTGTGTTGAGTTTCTCTCAGCCCATGTATATACGCGTACTGAGTGTGAACAACCCACGTAGACACCTCATTTTTTAGGGAACACGCCCTCTAAACAAAAATAAAAGAAAAAAATAATGGATTGAAATGTTGGAGGAGGTCATGTGTACTTACTTGGCTCATGTTTGAAGTCTTTTCATTCATCGTGGCTCCTTGAATTTGTGTTTTGAGGAAGACAATTTTTTCACTTTTTGGCTATTTTCCGAATTTCAATGGTTAAAATGAGCTATCTACCTCTATTTATAGAATGTTTTAGCTATTTTTGCCCCAGTTTGGTCCTCTTTTTCCCTGTTGTTGGCTTGGTGGGTGCTTTGGTTTCTTTTTGGGGGATCTTTAGGTCATTCATATGAACTTTTTCTTTTGGTTTGGTGTTTCTATGAGATGGTTTACACTCACATTATCCTGTGGTGAAGTTTTATTTTTGACACTTGCATATAGGTTAGATTCTCATCACCTTGCATCTATCTTTTTGTTGATTATTTCCACTTTCCCATAGGATCAATCCCACCAAAGTGCAGCACGAAAATTTCTATGATGTTTTAGAAGTGTCGTAGTTAGGTGGTAGAGCCTCCATCTACATGGATGCCCTAGGTAGATCAATTGTTGCATTTTGGCATCCATGTTGTGAGTATTCCATAGAATTGGGAGTCCTTTTAGTCCCGCCATGACTGTGTGTTGAAGCCTCATTATTCTTCATCTTTTTTTGGCCTATACCTGAGGGACTCCCTAAGAGCATGGTTTGTTGTCTTTTAAGATCGCTTAAACTTTGAAAGCAACATCTAATGAGAATTTATTTATCCTTTTTGGCCTCATTCATATTACTTAAGAAAAGGACCCCCCCTGGAGTCTTCTTTAAACTCTTTTCAGACTCTCTAAAATTGAAAATATTTTCGAGCGATCTTATTGACCTTCACGCTCGTCAAAATCAAATTTGAAGGCACATTTTTCTAGCGATAGTTTACCCCTTTTTCAGTTTGTATGGCTATTTTTACGAAAAAGGTACGCCCTAGGAGCTACAGTTAGCTAGGAGATTAACCTCAGGCATAAGTTTAATCCTTTTTCGGGCCCGAGGGACTAAATTTGTGAAAAAGGGTCATTTTCCTTGGTTTTAGTTTATCTCTTTTTGGGGCCCTGGGGATTATTTACAAAAAAGGAAATCCCTTGGAGTCTTCTTTAAGCCATTTTCAGACTCCCTAAATAAGAAATGATCATCGAGTGACCTTATTCTTTTCACACTCATTAATTGGTCCAAAAAGAATATCTATTTGGCATAAGTTTAACGCTTTTTCCAACTGGTAGATTACCTAGGAAAAGGTACACCTCAAGAGACATGTCTCGTAGGGAGAGTTCTCTTAAGTTAAGTTTTATACTTTTTCGGGCTCATGGGACTAAATTTACAAAAAAGGTTGTGATTCCATAGTTAATCTCTTTTCACACTCCTTAAAATTGAAAAGATAGTCACGTGATATTGTCTCTATCGCACTCATTAAAATGGTTTTGAAGAGACGTCCCTTCGGTATAAGTTTAACCCTTTTCCGGAACGACTGTCCTAACTACGAAAAAGGAATAATCTGGCCCTAGTGACCAGAAGAGTTCTCCTCGGTATGATTTTATTCTTTTTCGGGCCCTAGAGACTAACCTTACAAAATATATCACTCTTGAGTCTTCTTTTAATGTTTTTCAGACTTTCTAAGAGTGAAAAAACGTCAATCTTACTTTCTCTGGGATTGTAAAACTTTACATGGAAGGAGTCTCGTTGTGTAATTTTTTCATCACATCGCATGTCTCATCCTTGCATATTTGGCATAATGTCGGCTTCATGTTGCTATTATTGAACCTTTAAAGCATTCCTTAGGTTCAATCCTTGTAACATTTTTTCCCTTGTGATATGACAGCTTGACCCATGGAGGAATTTATCGAGTGTCCTTATCCTGCAAATGTCTCCTTGCACTGAGCATCAATATGTTCCATGCTCTTGGAACTAGTTTTCTTTCCCACAACACTCATTCCTCCTTTGTAACGTAGCATTCTTTTATTCTTTTTCAAGCTCGTTAAATACGTGAAAAAGACAAAAAAAAAAAAAAATATTCCAAAAATAGGGGACGAGATATACATTCTCTTTTATCTGTAGCAAGATTGTCACCCTTGGACAAAGCACATCCTTTCATTTTTTCTGCAAGCATTAGGATCTAGTATGACCTTAGGAAGTTGTTCTCATTACATAGAATCATGTCCTCCTCCATTTACTTACTCTTCCAAACATATGGAGAGTTTGTGGTGCCTCCTGTGTCACAAACTTATGTCAATAATATGTTTCCTGAGTCTCATCATTTTGTCGTGATGAAGATGCTTCATGAAGATGCATATCACATTGTATTTGTATCTCTTCAGTTGATTGTATTCGTAATCATCATTATTTTATATGGCATGGATCTATAGTGTGCTTGATTAGAGTCCATGCTTAGTTTATCACAAGCATGGGTATTCCCGCCTCAGAGAGATTATCATTATTTTGCAGATGGCATGCTCGCAAATACTCATCTTGGGCTCACTTGACTTTGTGCCCTCCCACTGTATAAAGATGTGATAATTTATTTCGGCCATCAGTTGCTCTTCTGACCTCACACATTAGGGGGAATATATTATAGTCCAAAAATTCCACATCTATGCATCCAAGACACTGGCCATCCATTTGCATCCTTTTCCAAATCATATTGTTCAGCTTTCCTTAAAAAAAAAACTTTTTCAATAATGTACATGTCCTTCTACACTATCATCATGTGTACATATGTGTGTTGCATGTTAATATTCCCACATACATACTCATGTTGCATGCTAGTTAGCCCGCGTTTACTCCCAAAAAATGAAAAAAATATAAAATTGTGGGTATTTCAACGGAGTTTATGGGATATGAAGGGTTTCCTAACCATTTTACCCCTTGTATCCCTTCCCCAAACTAAATAACCATATTTTTCTCATATAAAAAGGGGTCTAAGGGGATCATTTTCATATATGAACAAGGAGACAAGAAAACTCTGCCAAAATCCTTTCCCTCTCATTGCCCAAGTTTTGCATCTTGCTCTAATTTTTATCCTCAGCTTTCCCTCCCATCCATTCTCCCTATACAACCCTTCCTTCCACCTTATGTTGGCATGTTGGTTCTGAGAATCCTCTATGGGATTGGTGCACTTGAATTAATGACAGAGGATCCCAGACTTGGTTCGTGGAGCAGTGCCTGCAAGCAAAGGTTGTAACCTTTCATCTGGTCAATGAATACAAGAGATTATGTTTGTTCCAAAACTTTATGTGTACATGTTCTTATCTAGTTTGATCATTTACATATATATTTAGGCTTTTTAAGTGATTAATAGAGATTGTATATTTTGTTGTTTTGTGTTCTTGGTCTATTACAAGTTATCTTTGGGTGGAGATATGTCATCTAAGAGGAAACATCTGTTGGATTTACTTCACACACACCTAGAATTTATTTTTCCTAAGGTTTTTTCTATGTTTATTAGTCATTATTCAGTCTCCTATATTTTAAGGAGAATATTCTCTTCATTTCACACTTCACTTTGATCAGTTGAGTGGAGTCTAGATGCCACAATGGTATTATCACCATGCAACATTGGGATCATCACCAGCTAATGCGCATTGTCATTGGGATAATCACCATATTAGCTCATTACTCATGATTCCATGATCTCCTCCTCACTTCACTCTGTTTCAGTCAGTTAATTGAAGACTAATAGACTAGTTAACTCAGCTAGGTGGCAATTCACTATCGTAACTGCCCGAGAGACTAGACTAGGTGGCAATTTACTCCTGTAATTACTGGTGTGTTTCCATATCACTCTAGAACATCACTATGGCGCATTGGCTTCTCCTCCAATGCGCATTGGTTGAGTTATACAGAGTATATCATGTGTAACTATCAGTCATTCATTTGGTTAATGAGAATTCTTCTATTCTTTCTCTCCTGCTTCTTGTTTCTTCTATTTTCTATGCAACTATGTATGTCAATTCCTAGCTAGATCTATTATGTGCAATTTCAACACAGTTACAACATCAAGTGGAAGAGGTCTACATCAACCGAAAGAATTCAAGGTGCTCTTCTTAACCTTCTCTTTCCTCTCTCTTATCACTTAGTTTAGATTGTTTTGGGGTAGATTAGAGATAACTCAGTTTTTTAGGGGGTTATATCTCTACCTATTCCTTAGACCCAGTTTAGGGGGAATTTTCCCCATAGAATTCACCTTCTCACAATTTTCATAATTCCTGTGTTCCCTATGACCATCTCTCAATCTGTTGTCTTCCTTATAAAAATATTTTTTGGCATCATATTTCTCTTCGTAATATTTATGATGGTCGTGGGAATCTGAGAGCCTCCTAAACCTATTAGTGACCCCATCCCTCAAAATTCCCCCCTTATCAAGGAGTCTAACCCTAGTTGTAGCATCTCGACAATTGTTCAGAGCGCGTGTTCCTCCACTACAAGCCAAAACAAACGAGTCAGGTGAGTGAGAGAGCACTCGGTTCAGTTCATGAAGGAAAAGGTACTCTATATAGAAAATTTGGGTTCCTTGGGTGCACGTCATGCTAAGGATGACTTCACCAACGATTGTATGTGAAGAAGGTTAAGGAGAAGTCTTGACTGAAGACATGGGCTAGGTGGGTGCTCCACGGAAGCAATGGGCACCCCACCAAAAAGACAAAATGATTGAAGGCATCGGTTGATCGCTTCCACAAAGAGAGAGCCCAACCAACCGAACGAAGGAAAACACGAGTTGGAGAAACTCCATTTCCTTGGTCGCGCACCTCGCCAAGGGGAGCTAACCAATAATACTTACATTGAGCACTAACCAAGGGATGGACTGGTGACAGAGAATGAACTTGACTTGGGCACCCAATAAATGAAGGTTGAACGAGTCAACCAAGTGAAGAAGAGCACACTTGGGTAAGTCAGACAACTCACCCAAGGGATGTGTTCCCTTTGGCAGAAGTTGGCCTAAACTGAAAAGTGGAAAAAAACCAAGGGTTGTGTCGCTCGATGGTGAACAAATGCGTCGGTTGGAAAGGTTGCGTGCCTATATAAACTAAGGGAGGAAACCATTTGGGAGACATCAAAAAATGATCAAGGGAGATCAAGCAAGGAAATTATGAACCTAACAAGGGCACATGTGCACTAAGGCAGAACGACATGCATTGTAGCTATGAAGCACAAAGGGGTGTTGATCCATTGGCTATTTTAAATGTAATGACAAAGGAAGGGTGCACAAGGGGCAAATCTCTAAAGTAGAGTTGGATTGCTTTTGCTCAGGTTCTTTGTAACAGAGAGAAATCTCCTTTGTATTAACCTTATTTGTGTGGCACAAGTGTTTGAATCAACACACTGTTGTTTTATTTATAAAGAATCCTTGGGTATTAGGTCAGTTTGGCCACCCACATACATGTTTCATTTGCATTGTGTATGAATGCTTCTCTTTAATTTTATATAAGTTAAGTATAAGAAACACACACATAAATTAAGTATGAAAGAAACAAGGTGAAGGTGTAGTCCAAGTTAAGTAACTTGGTGTGGCCTCACCGCCAAGTGAACAATTGCAGTGTCGCATAGTGACTGGGAATGTTGGGTGTTTTTTGTCACCCAAACAGAGGTTCCCCATGCACGTGACAAGTGGTATAATAGTGCACATAAAATAAAACTTAGGAAGTGGTTCTGGTAAACAACTTGGTAAGTTATTCACCACTATCACCGTCGTGACAGGTGGTATCAGAGAAAAATGCACATTAGAGATAACTGTGTATAGTCAGTTTGGTTGTTGAGAAGTTTGGTTGTCATCATCATAACATGAGGGTTTTATGGGTGCTTTACCGGTTGAATGGTTTAGTGAATATTTCCATGACAGTGGTGAAGGGAAGAGAACGAATCACAAATTCAGAGAACGAACCACTTTTTTGGCAAAGGTTGCACAAGCTGTGAAGATCCTTAGAAGCACAAGGATGGCTTGTTCGCATGAAAACTATAATGACACCGAACAAAATCCTAATATGCCCAAGGTAAGGGACCGACTCCTTTCCTTTGAAAAAATTATGGATCGATGGATGGATGCGATGTGTACTCATGGTGAAAAGGTCACATGACTAGAAACGAAGATGGGTGAACTCATGATTAGGTTCAAGGAAACTATCTAGGAGTTCCAAGACATGATGGAATTTTTCTCTAGAACTCAGACCGACAACCTTAAAGACAAACTTAAGATAGCTAAGGATGCTTTATATTCCATCCAATAGAAGGTGAAAGACTAGGAGGACACCATCACATTTCTTAAATGAGTTGTAGACAGTGGGCCAAAATCATTCGTTGTGCAAATGCGAATCAAGATGAAAGAACCATAATCGTATGATGGAACTCGCAATGCTAAGTTGTTGGGAAATTTATGTTGGCAAATGGAGTAGTACTTGGAGAAAATGAACGGAAGTCCAAATGAGGCCAAAGTAAATTTTGTCGCTATGTTCTTGATAGGAACTACAAAATTTTGGTGGAGAAACCGAGTTGAGGACTTGGAAGCTGGTAGGACCACTGAGAAGATCGAAAACTGGGCAGAGATGAAGGCATCCTTGAAAGCATAGTTTGGTCCAGGAAGCCAATCTTGGGTTGCTAGAAACTAGTTGTTGGCTCTCAAGAACACCGACAAGATCCAAACTTACATCAAGGAGTTCACTGGCATGATGTTGGAGATCAAAGAAATTTTGAACAAAGATAGGATTTTCCACTTCATGAATGGCTTGTAGACTTGGGCACATAGTGAGTTGCGATGCCAAATCATCTCGACCCTTGCAGCAACAATCATAGTGAAAAACAAACTCTTGGACTTCAAAGGTGAAGGGAAAACAGGTCGAAGCAGTGATGAAATCCAACATGAGAAGTAGGGAAGGAAGAAGAAGGACAAGAGAAGGACGAAAACATCCAAAGACATCGAAGACTGTGTGAAGCAGCCATAATCAAAAAAGGAGAAAAATCCATTTTTTTGTTGGATTTGTGCAAAGGAGCATTATGCCAAGAATTGTCCATTGAAGCAAAAAGTGAACGCTTTGAAGAAAGTGGACAACCCATCCATGAGTGTGTTGCAGGTTTTGGGTGTTGTTGCAGAGGAAAAATGGATGTTTGCTCAAGACCTCGATGTGATGAAACTTAGCTATGTTCGGGAAAAGATCAATGGAAAAACGACTTTGTCTATGGTAAATAGTGGTGCTACAATTTCATGAGAGAAGACATTGCACAAAGGCTTGGATCGCAATTTGAGTAGACACAAAATTCCTTCAAGGTGGTTAAATCAAGTGAATAGGATATTAGTGGCACATCCAAAAATGTTCCTATGAATCTTTGGGAATGGACCAGAAGGATGAGTTTCACCATTGTTCCATTAGGCGATTACGAAGTAATTTTGGGAAAATATTTCATCCGCGGAGAGAAGGAAGTCCCCATGTCGCATGTTGATTGTTTGGCTATTATGTCGGGACCAAATCCATGAATGATGCCTACTATAAGGGAGAGTTGAGGAATTCAAATTTCATCGTCGCGTTTGGTGGATAACCAACGACCTTTCTTGGACATCAGTGGATGAGATGGAAACATGGTTGAAATGAAGAACTCGGACGAATCATAAGTATTGGCAGACTTTGAATGGCAAGTTAACAAGATTAAAGAGATCTTGGTTAACATCATTCAAGGAATGGAGAACTTCACATACTTCTATGAAGAAATTATGTCAAAGGAATTGATGATGACAAGGGAAACAAAGAATCCTGAACTTGAGGAACAAAGAGTGGAGTCATTTTCTACACAAGTGTGTGTTGAGGAGGGACAACAGTTGTGGTACAAGCATTCCAAGAAGGAGGTTGGGCCAAAACCAGAGACACTTGCAGCTAGGGAGTGGCCTTACTATACAAATATTGAGTGTCTCATGGAAGAGACTAAAGTATAAATCGGTTCCAACATATAACTCTTGATGTATTTGACAGAGGCGTATGGCGACACCTTGCAGGATTTGGAAAAACAAGATGAGGACGATAGTGGTGGCTTTTTGGGATGCCCCCTCCCACTCATGCACTAAAAACAAGAGCTTGTTTTCTCGTTGTCATGGAGATGAAAGAGAGCCAACTAATCGTTGTCATGGAGATGACAATGATCCAAATAGATGTTGTCACAAAAATGACAACAAACCAACTAATTGTTTTCATGGGGATGATAACGAGCCAAATAGTGGTTGTCGCAAAGACGGACATCACGATGACTTGGAGGATTTGATGGTCGATGTTGATTTTGATGTTGGGGTGAGTTCTTGTGAACTTGGTGCTATAGTCAGACTTACTACCTCATTAGCTAAGGCATGAGGGGATCCAATGCACACTGGTAGGAGAAGCATCCAAAGTAATGATGCAGTAGTGAGACGAGAAGAAGAATATGAGGGTCATGACGAACATCATTGGTGATCACAAAAGATGAAGAAATGTTGGTATTTTCGGGATGAAAATGACTTGGAGTGGGGGAGGGTGTAACATCTTAGAAGTTGGTCGGAGCACGTGCTCCTCCATAGCAGGCCAAGATAGACAAGTTGGGTGAGCAAGAGATCACTCAATTCGGTTCATGGAGGAAAATGTATTTTATATAGTGAATTTAGGTTCCTTGGGCATGCACCATGCCAAGGACAACTTCACCAATGATTACATGTGAAAAAGGTTAATATGAAGTCTTGACTGAATATAAGGGCTAGGTGGGCGCTCCACAAAAGTAATGGGTGCCCCATAGAAAATATGGAATGAATGAAGATGTCGATTGGTTGCTTCAACAGAGAGAATGCCTAACCAAAAGAACAAAGGAAAACGTGAGTTAGAGAAGCTCCACTTCCTTGGGAACACACATTTCCAAGGGGATCTGACCAAGGATACTTGCAATGGACGCTAGCCAAGGGACAAACCGACGATCATGAATGAACATGACTTAGGAACCCAAGAAACAAAGGTTGAACGAGTCATCCAAGCGAGGAAGAGCGATCTTGGGTGAGTGAGCTAACTCACCCAAGGGATGCACACCCTTTGGCAGAAGTCAACCCGAACTAAAAAGTGAACAAAATCCAAGGGTTGTGTCTCTCCATGGTGAATAGATGTGTCAGTTGGAAAGGCTATGTGATTATATAAATCAAGGGAGGAAACCATTTGGGAGACATCAAGAAACGATCAAGCAAGGAAAGAATGAATCAAGCAAGGGGATAGGCACACTAAGGTAGAACTGTAGTCATTTTAGATATGAAGCATGAAGGGGTGGTGATCAATTGGTTCTTTTCAATGTAGTGATGAAGGAAGGCTGCATAAAGGACAACTCGTCGTAGTAGAGTTGAATTGTTTTCACACAGATTTTTTGTAACAAAGCGAAAGCTCCTTTGTATAAACTTTCTTTGTGTGGAAAAAGTGTTTGGCTTGGAACATTGTTGTTGTTTTTTTAAAGAATTCTTGGGTATTAGGCCGGTTTGGCCTCCCACATACATGTTTCATGTTTACTATGTATGAATGCTTCTCTTTACTGTTATATGAATTAAGTATAAGAAGCACACACATAACTTAAGTAACGAATGAAACAAGGTGAAGGCATAGTTTGAGTTAAGTAACTTGGTATGGCCTTGCCGCCAAGTGAACAACTACGGTTCTGCACAGTCACTGGGAACATTGGGTGTTTTATGTTGCCCAACTGGAGGTTTTCCAAGCACATGACACTAGCCCTATCATCCCCTTGTATTTCTCTGGCTTTCTACTCGGATCACTCATTTTCTCTTCCATAAAATTCTCACCCCAAATTCGAACTCTCATCCATTCAAACGCTCATTTCCTCAGTAAATTTTGTTCCTGGGGTTAAAGTGTGAATGGCTTTTCAAGTCAATTGAAGCGAAGAAAGCCTTACTGGGGCTATTGTCTGTTAGGGAATGCAAATGTAGGATACCAACTGTATAATATAATGGGGCTAGGTTCTATGTTTTCTGTTGCCTTCCTTCGGTAGAAAGAACCTTTGTTGAGCGGGTATATTGACTAATAAAAGAAGGAAATAAAGACGAATGAAGCCCAAAATTTGAACCCTCAACTTCTCCACTCTTGCACCTTACGGAATAATTTTGAGTTCCTTGAAAAAAAAATTCAATGACATACCTTGTTAGTGCGACGCCTTGAACCCGTTGATTTATATGCCTATACTCGATCCGTGAATTTATGTTCAGGAAAGCTTATAAACCATTATTTGTTTCATGGACTCTTCGTTGGATGGGAAAGGCAATTAGGACGCCCAATGACCATGTAACTCATTAGAAACTCCTATTTATATATGGAGAGTGAAGCGCCTTCCCCACTTATGTTAAAGGCCAGATTTTTATGGTTAAAAATTAATCATAATATATATATATATATATATATATATATATATATATATATATATAATTCGATTTTTTTTGGATGAGCCGATGTATAATTGGGTCTATTTAGTGGAGAGTTTTATTTATTAAAGAGTTTGAATCGTGGTGAAATTTTGATATCTTTGAATTTTTTTATTGAATTCATTTTATATTCATGGTTAAAAATATTTTTTTACAAAATTAGCTTAAGTCATATATATATATATATATATATATATATATATATATATATATATATATATATATATTTCCATGATTTTTATACATCTTGGTGTATTGATTCAAACTTTTGTAATGCATGGTAGTGTTTTGTTGGCAAGGTAAAGGTTTGCGAATTATACAAATTAATACCATGTTGGATAGTGGAACTTTGACTTATAGTGCTCAAGGACACCATCTAACTAATCAATCATGCAATATTGTTGTAAGCTACGCACAAGTTGGGGTATGTTTGACAATGTTTATCCTCACTCATAATATAGCATGACATAGGAATATGTTATTGTAGTAAGATAGTGTATAACATTGTATAAATAATAAACATAAGTTAAATATGACATATAAGATATGACATTGAAATCACTCATGACATTAATAAATTTAATTTTACATTGAAAGTGTTGTCGGTGATATAATGCAAACAACTAAAGTTCAAACTTCAATAAGTGTAGAACCCTTGTGTGTATGAGAAAAGATGTTTGATTTTTGAAGTTGATTTCATTTCCCTAATTAAGAAGAGGAAAACTTAACCTGTGTTTAACAAGACAAATTAGTTTAAGTGGACCTTGATAAGATGCTTTTATAAAACATTACCAAAAAAAATTGCAAATTTAAAACGTGGAATTGGGAAATGAATATTTGAGTTGATGTAATAATGTACCCCTCCACTTAAACCGAGAATTAAATTTAATTCTAGGAAACATTCTACGTGACTTACACAACAATAGTGCTTTAGAGTATCATACATTGAATACAACAACTACGATGCAAAACAAAGAACGAATTGAGGAGAATTTGGTCGTGGTAGAAGACAAAATGATCCATCAACTAGATACACGATCCAAAATATCAATGTTTCTATTTTGAACCATTGAGATATTTACGAGAAAGGACAAGAAGCATACATTTTACCTTGATATAGTTGATGTGTATTACTAGGCAACGCGTTTTACTCATTCTGCATTGTTAAATGTTATTCCTATAAGACCGTCAAAGTTAAATGTCATTTATATTAGGCTTGAAGTCCCAAGTTTTATAGCTTCGCATTGTATGTCGTATCCATTGATGTAAGTCCACTTGACGGAGACCATGCATTATAACTCTAGCAGATCACATGGAGCCCATGTGTATATGTTTGTCAATTTTGCAATGCTTCCATGTAGTTATTGAACAACTTTGGTCAATAGTAATGGTATCGTTACACTTAAGGTGCACACTGCTTAAGCCGTATATAAACAATATTTATACACTTCCCTTTCATACTAAATAATCATTAAATATCAAATATCATGAAAAGAAACACAATGACTAGGATAAACTGCAACATGGTGTTGTGTTAGACATGAAAAATTTACTCAGTTTGAGCATGTGGGAAGGAGCTATTAATTAAACTTTACTGCTACAAGTGAAGTATAGTTAAGTGTTGAAACCACCATTTACTTGTTGGATTAAAGCATTAAATAATGATGACAATGACAATGAGGAGGAGGGAGGAGGACGCCAACGACAATGGTGATTATGGTGATGATCGTGACAATGACGAAAATGACGATGATGACAATGATGATGATGATGAGGAGGAGGAGGAGGAGGAGAATGATGATGAAG
Organism: Picea engelmannii; assembly: GCA_009831015.1. Taxonomy (NCBI): domain Eukaryota; kingdom Viridiplantae; phylum Streptophyta; class Pinopsida; order Pinales; family Pinaceae; genus Picea; species Picea engelmannii. Next base: position 258,190 of record ML787574.1, read on the forward strand.
ATGATGATGACAATGATGATTATGATGGCGATGATGACAAGGAGGAGGAGGAAGACGATGACGACGACGATGAAAATGGTGATTATGGTGATGAAAATGATGATGATGATGATGAAGATGATAACAATAATGATGATGACGATGATAACAATAATGATGATGACGATGATAACGGTGATGATGATGACAATGATAATGATCAGGACGACGACGATGATGATGATGATGATGATGACGATGACGATGATGATGATGACGAGGATGATGATGATGAAAACGACAATGATGATGACGAAGATGATGATGTTGATTATGGTGATGAAAATGATGACAACAACGATGTCGATGAAGATAAATATGATGACAATGATGATGATGACGATGATGACGATGATGATAGTGATGACAATGGAAATGGCGATGATGATGACAATGAAAATGACGACGACGATGATGACGATGATGACGATGACGATGATGATGACAATGATTATGATGACCACAATGATGATGAGGAGGAGGAGGAGGGTGAGGACAATGTTGAGTATGGTGATGAAAATGACAACGATGATGATGAGGATGATGATGAGGATGATGATGATGATGATGATGATGATGATGACGATGACGATGATGATGATGACGAAAAAAATGATGATGATCGTGATGATGATGATGACGATGACGGTGATGACCATGGAAATGATGAGGAGGAGGAGGAGGATGATGATGACAATGATGATAGTAATGACTGTGGAAATGACGATAATGATGAGGAGGAGGATGACGACAATGAGGAGGAGGATGACAATGATGATCATGATGAAAATGATGATGACAATGATGATCATGATGAAAATGATGATGACGATGATAAGCATGATGAAAATGATGATGACGATGAGGAGGAGGACGACGACGACGACAATGGTCATTATAGTGATGACAACGACGATGACGATGACGATGATGGTGATGGTGATGACGATGATGATGATGACGACGTTGATGATGACAATGATGACGATGGCGATGATGACGAAGATGAAAATGAAAAAAATTACGACGATGATGACAATGAAAATGATGATGACAATGATGATGACGATGATGATGGTAAATATGATGAATATGATGATGATAATGGTGACAACGACAACGATGATGAAAATGATGACAATGATAACTATGATCTTGTTAAGGACAATGATGATGACAATGACAATGATGATGATGATGATGACGATGACGATGATGACGATGATGATGACAATGATGGTGATGATGAAGAAAATGATGAGGAGGAGGAGGACAACGACGACAATGTTGATTATGATGATGATAATGACAACAACGGAAAAAAAAATGATGATGAGGAGGAGGAGGATGACAATGTTGATTATGGTGATGACAATGACGATGACAATGATGATAATGACGACGATGATGATGATGATGAGGTTGATGATGATAATGATGAACATGGCCTTTTCACATGTCTATTCACGTGTGTCAAACTTTTGACGAAAGTTTGTCATAATTTCAAAGGATAGAAAATGCATCGAACTTTCGATGAAAGTTCGTCTAAAGTTCGACATATAGAGAAAAAAAATTGTAATTACGGCGAACGTCGGGGATCTCGGAATTTTTTTTTGACAGTATCATTAATTTTATCCTTATCATCGTAATATTTCATCGAATATTGACCCCATATGTACTAATGGCTCCACCACCATGTGAACTTCATGATCTCTTTTGTGTGAAATGCAATAAACCTTCAACTTCTTATTTGGTTTTGTGGCCTCCTCTGCATGCACGCAGATCCTCCTCCATGCACAGGTTGAAGGGTAGTTCCTTCATGCACTCCTCAAGACACAACAATTCACCTTAACAATAGTTCTCTTCTCATCATACGAGCACATAATTACAAGTTGGATCACGCCCTTTCTAGCTCTGAAGCCAATTGAGAAAATGGGAATAGGAGCAAAGTATTACAACTACAATTGTAAGATAACACACACACATAAATGAAAGGATTTATACTCGTGAACTTCTTCTCTTCTAATTTTTTTGCATACAACATTGATACCAAAAACAAGTTTATATAGAACACTTGGAAAGATATGGATTTCCATTGGGAATAGTCTAGAGAACTTATTACGAAATTTATGGAGATGATGTCTCTAGAACGAGGTCTATAAGTCAAATATGTTGAGATCTTATTTCACCCACTTCATTTATTACTGAGAGAAATTTGGGAGTAATTATTACATTTCAACAAGCATAAGGTTTTAAAGTTTTAGATGTGGTTGACATGCATAGAACGAGCATTTAACAATGGCCATGAAGAAAAACAACTCAATTAAATTCAACAAATTAAATGCAATGAATATATTGTTTTCCACTTGGAAAAAAAACAATGCAAGATGAACAAATCGAGTATTAATCCAATATTATGTGGAAAAATTGAATTCCAATACATAGAGAAACAATTGTGAATCTTTAACCTCTCAGGATTTTACAAACATGGGGCATGCAAAAATAGGTATTACAAGAAAATGATGCAAATGCCCAAAAAACTCCCAACATGATTTTCAACCCCAAACCAGGCAAGAGCATAGAAAATCAATTTACACTGACCTATTGAAAGCACTCCTAGAAGTAACACTTGCAACACAAGTGTAAAGTAGTTGGAAAAATCAATAGAGCCATGGAAAGTGGAAAAATAATGGAAAGTTCCTTGACACAGGTGGATGGAGTGATCCCTTGACCTAAATAATCCTGAGCTTCAAAACCCTCTCCATTAACACCATTATTCCATTAACACCATTATTTCTATTGACCCTCTTTATTGTTCACATTTCCATACTACTCACAGTATCAATTATTTGTGGAAGGGGTGATGGAGCCAATTTAAATTCCTTATTGCATGGGTAACATAAATTGCAAATGGAAAATCCATTCCTTGTTACACTGGGTAATACAAATAATAGAGGGGATGGCAGAGGGAATGATAAGTATGTCCATGCCAATATACCCTCCACAAACTGTGTCGGCTATTCTATGTAGTGAGTAGGTGAAGAGACCACCTTCATAATGGGTGGAAATAGAGAATTTTTTCAATTTAATAACTATGTACAACAATGGGATGATAGCTTCACACTTTACCTAACTATCACATTACAAATGTAAGAATATAACGTATGTGTCAATTGGATTTAGCTTGGGTGGTTGGGAGGAATGATTATTACCCCCCATTAGGTTTAATTCCCATAAGTGACATGTTAAGCTCTTAATGAGAAGGAATGTATTTTTTATTTTTTAAATACTTCCCAATGATAAAAATAGTCACTTCAATACTTCTAATCTAATAGAAAAGCTAATAGCCTCTACACCATGAAGTAAGCAAGGACTAATAATAAAATTTATCATATTAATAAGTAATTGTCACAATAAATAACATTAACATAAAATTATATAAATTTTAGTAACATCAAATCATTATTCACTTCAACACTTTCAATCCAATAGAAAAACTAAGGCATTGTCTAATTATTCCACGTTTTGACTCTTTTCACGAAAATATGATGACATAAATCTACACAAAGTTACAATTTTCTGTTATAATGGATTCACCATACTGAAAAACCCTTGAAACATTAAAATTATACAGAATTAACCATTCAAATATACAAATGCAACAAACTCTCACCCAACAAATCTAAATAAAAAATATTAAAAAAAAAAACAAAAACATAAAACAATTAAACTACAACCAAAAATAATAATATCTAATAGATAAAAATTAATAATAAATTTTTTCATATTAATAAATAATTTTCACCCTAAAAACATTAAAATAAAAATATATAAAGTTTTAGTAACATCAAGATCAAAATGTCACATAAAAATGAAAACTTTTAGTTTTATTTTTTAATAGACAAACATTAATAATCCCATGTGAAGATTACCACGTGACAATTTCTAATTTTTTATATTGAATATGTTTAATATTTTTTATATTGAATATGTTTAATATATTTTGTGGCCTTATTTTAGAAATAAAGTCATACTCTTTATTCATCATTTCTTTGATTAATTAAAAAATAAAATAAGTAAATTTTTAAACATTCTAATTTTCATTTTTAATTTTAAAAATTATTTAGTAAATTATTTTTTGATTAATTAAAAAATAAAATAAGAAAATTTTTAAACATTGTAACTTTTATTTTTAATTTAAAAAAATTATCTAATAAATTATTTTTTTAAATAGGGAATTATTTTATAAAACATTTAACAAGAATTTGAATTGAAAAGTATAAAATTAATAAATAAATAATCTCTACGAAGAGCTAACCTAAAAAATTTAATCAATTATTTTTTAAAAACAATTATTTTTTTAATGTTTTGGTTCTTTATATTTTACCTAAAAAAAGTTATATTTAAATTTGTACCCTTCAACAATGAAGTTTTGATAACAAATTAACTTTTCAATAATGAAATTTTGATTAAAAATTAAGTTTCAATAATTGAAGTGATATTAAAAATTTTAACTTTAAGTTCACATAACAAAATGGTGTGTTCAACTTAAAGTTAGCAGAAAAATAGAAAAAGTCTCTAAAAAAAAAATAAGAAAAAGTATATCAACAAGAAATACTGGAAACTTTTCAACAAGTCATCATGCTTGCCAAGATTTTTTTAAGAAAACTCAACTACTTTTATGGAAGAAACAAAACTTGTGCAAAAATGTCTTCATAAATAAAATGGAAATCTAAAACTTATTGTTGTAGTTCAGTTTTGATTAGAAAGAAGATTTTAAATACTCCATATAATTGTCTCATTATTTTTTATCTTATTCTACTTATCAGAAATAAAACTAAAGGCCAATTCCAACATATTGTGCCCCAACGACTTCCCCCGGATCTTGTAAGGCGCCCACAGTTCCCTGTCGCAGTGGAGGCCGGATCTTGGAAGGCTCCGCAATGCCCTATCGCAGTGGAGGCCTTGACGAAGCCAAAGTCTTGTTGCTCCATTGAAAGGAAACCAACCTGCAAGTATTCTCATTGCAAAATATAAAACTCAGAATTTCTCAGAGACAAGGCCGACCTCTCATTTACTGTTACCCACCGTCCATGAATATTTCAGTTTCGATGTAGATTTTCACCACATTTCCGTTATGTGGCTGAAGTTCAGATTATTGATCCTAAATCATCTGATCATAATAATAACGACCACTCTGCGTTAAATTTTTTGGGGTGTTGTATCGATGCAAGGACGAGCATGGCTTGCTTCAGAGGTCCCAGGGAGAGATTTGAGTCAGATATTGAAGAAGCTAATTTAGCTAATTTGAAAGGTGCAGATTCATTCTTGTTTCCTGCTCACATAATACCCATTAATATCCATTCGACTACCAACAGAGGGCACTGGGACTTCGATGGATTCGACCCTTGACTGAGCCAAGGAGCCACAGGGTTTCCTTCACCATTCGCCTCCCCTGGCAGCGGGAACAGATTTGGGGTCCCAAAAACAAGATTTCAGACTCTCCGACCCGATTTGGCAGAGCAACGGCGTGGATTTCGGTGGGCCACCATTGCATGTTCCTCTACCACCTGACCCACTCGATTTGTTGCCTTCACGTTGGCGTCCCCATCATTTCATTTCAAGAAACGAAGCCTGGTTCCTGGACACCATTTACTAACTAGGCTGGTTCAGTTTCTCATTTGCACTCTTCATTCTGTTAATAATACAGAAATTAGTAACCAAAACACCCGTGGTAATCCCCATCTCTCCTATATTGCCATTACTCCATTCTCTAAAAATTGTATTAGTTGAATGCCAAAAATATTTTGTGAGTAGAGGTACCCTACAGACACTATAATACAAGTTTTACACGAAGTTACTTATGTAATAAAACTCATGTACTAATCTGTTCAAGTGGAAGTGGTAGTTAGTAATGAAAGTGTTTCAACTGCAGATTGTGCAACTTGACTGTCCAATATCTGAAGAAGATCACCATTTAACTTCTTCAAGGTATGAATAAGCTTCTTTTAATTTCTTGATTTATGGTTCATGAAGTCTGTCCGTGATCCTACTCTTTTCAGTCACTTGATTTTAGGCCCTTTCTTCTCAATTCCTCTCTTTCAGGTTTTATAGTGACAATTACATTTTTTTTGTTTGCAGTTGCGGAGAATCTTGCAACACACAGTTTTAAGGAGTAAGGATTCCAATTTCCATATGAAATAACTTTCCAGAAGATTCAGGTACCAATTAACTTAGCATTTGTGGAAAATCCGATTAACACAGTTGTTGATAGCATATACCATATCCTTGTCAATGGGGTTTTGGTTTGACAGTTAAGCAGGGATGGTCTTAATATCCTCCAAGGTTCAAAGTCTCCAAAGTCATCTGTTGTTCCTTGTGGGCTAAGCTGACTGTTCCATGTGATTGGTTCCTTGTGGGCTTAAGCTGATTGTTCCATGTGATTGGGACCAAGTGCAAGCCTTAAGTGAATTTGGTGGTGGAATAAAGATGTCCACTCACGACTAATTAACTAAAGGATTTTTCATTAACTATTATAAATAGGATACACTTCATTGTAATTATTCCAATTTAAGGTTGGTCATGTTAACCTCATCATAATAAAAGAAAACGTAAGTATCATTTTCCTCACAGGAGAGAACAAATGAATGCTCTTTATACGCGGAACAATTGAATAATTTTCCAAAAAAGAGAGAATTAACATATGATGTAATGGATGTATATGAAGCTAAATTGGTAGCATCAACCATAACATGCCAATTGAAATTGATTTTTGTTAGCAGAAATATGTGTTACAGCTTCAATAATATTAATTGTGTAATCCAATTTATAATCCAATGGATATGATAACAGATGTCGAAATTACTCGGATAACCTCCGAGCCACCCAAGGTATGATTAGCTTATTTCAATTTGAGGGTTGACTCGATATTCAGGGCTCCTTACGTTATTTTATTGTTGATGAATTTTTTATTTTGGATTTATGAAGAGATTTAGAAATAGATCGTGGGGCTGAAATATGTGGCGCGGTTACGACATCCTCATCTCTGTGATGTTCTGGACTTCTACATCCACATCTCGGCCCCGGATTCGAACACCAAACCCTCGTCGGAGCATTTGGTGATGGGAATGCCGAGGTTCTGGCGCCCTCTGCCTCTTTTCTCTTCCAGCCTTGAAGAAAAGTGACAGTCACTGGAAGCTGTAGAATACCCTTGTGAATTCTGTGTGGGTTATTGGTTGTGGTTTGAGTGTGTTTTTGTTGTCTACAGGTCTGAAGTCCTCAAATTTGGGTTGTTTGGGATGTGTCTTGCAGGTTTACTGCTAATTCTGTGTTGGATTCTTGTCATGGGTTGGTGTTGCCTGAGCATTTCATCGTCCATAGGTTCGAAGTATGCCCAAGTATAAATGAGGTATATTCTCTGAAATATGTGAGAAATTTAACGATGGTTTTTCTGTGGTGGAAATCACTTTCAAAACCAGAAAGAGAGGTCTTCTCTTAGGAATGTAGCGGCTGGAGGATCTGAGTTTTCACCTTCTCATTTAAATTTGGAATGTAAGTTTTGGCTCAAAATATTGAACTAGAGGTAAGCTACTGAATTGTTTGAACATTTCATATCTTTTTTGGTCGAAGCCTTAGAAACTGGAAATGATATCTTGTACATTTATAATTTCATGAATGTAGCGTTGGAATAGAATGTAGCCTACATTTCATTCATATATATTTTGTAGCGTAAATGATATCATGTACATTTATAATTCTGTGAATGTATCATTGGAATAGATAGTGTTTGAATATAATCTAGCGTTGGAATAGAATGAGATTTAAAACCCTGCACAATTTCTACTCTATTTAACTGGTGGGAAAGAGGAGATTGTGACTCCAATGGTGAAGAAATTTGATGGGTCAAAAACAATCTCAAATCTGTGACCGACTTTAATTAGGATGAACGTATACTAATTATTAAGCCTCTTAGTTTAATTGATGGGAAACAGGAATTTGTACTGCAAAGAATTTAGATTTAAGGAGTAAAGACATGAGTAAAAAACAACCCCAAATCTATGACCCATTTTAATTAGGAGTAAAAAAAAAACCAACCCCAAATATTGTTTTCATTTATACATAATTTCTGGATGTTTTTCGGTGTTCCCTTTCCCAAGAAATTTTCTAAGTTAATTATTTCAAATCCGAGCAAAAGAATTATAGGGAATTCAATGAGCATTGAGAATCTTATTCTACACTATACCTTTTACCATTTACGTCTTCATCGACATACAACTTAATCCTTGAAGATTTGTCGCCTCCCTTCAAATCCCAACCTGTTTTGTCTTCATATTGTCAGATGCTTCTAAGGAAAATAATGAAAAACAACCCAAATATTATTTTGTAAAGAGTTACCAAGACTTTGGGATGCACAATTCTGATTCTCTGCTGGAAGTAAGCATTTTGGTGGGGCCAGCAATGTGTTCTCGCTTTTGTCTGGCTTCTGAAAGATGAAAACCTTCATATTGTTTGTTCCTCTAAAAAAGAAACATGTTACCTAAGTTATCCAAGCTTAATCAAAGGATCAACTTTCACTCAAATCTAATTAAATATATAATCAGTAAGGGATATAAATATATGTACCTTGGTTCCAATTTGGTTCTTGTCTTGCGGTTGCTTGGACAAATCGCTCACTTTTTGTTGTATCATATAACGAGACTATTTATTGTATATGAAGGGGTGCAATGAAAGTGGACAAGATAGGAACCAAAGGGCACACTCACCTCAAGCACTTTTTTTTTAACTTTAAACATTGCAGACATTTGGTTGTACTCATGCTGAAGCAACTTCAACTGTCAAAAATAAAATAGTTTTTGTCATTTGAAGTTGTAGAGAAAAAGTAAATCATATAAAAGAATTCAGAAAGAAAGGCATTTCAATCTGTTTCTACAATATTTTTTTATTAAGATACAAAATGGAAATTCATCATAAGAAACAAATAATACCCACAAAGCAACAAAAAGAAATATTGCAAATGTAATTAATTTCAAGTAGATTGGTCAGCCACAATTTATGTCTCTCTAAATCAGTAGAGATTATCATCAGAACATGTAGAAGAAAAAAAGTTAAGCTTCAGTCCATCAAAATGCTCAGCGGCAAGGGTAGCTTACCTTTCCTCGAATCATGCATAATTCCTGTAAAATATAATAAAAAAGAAAAATAAATCTATGTTAGACACACTTAATGGATATTTTCTACCAGCAACTTCTTGATATCCTCCTAAGTATTGTCTTTTCAATGTCTATGTCGTCTTGAAAATTGAATAGAAGATAAGATGGATCCATACTAACCGCAAACATTTTGCCATTAGTTTGAGCAAGTTGTTGGTTTTGTTGCAATGATTTGATCTCATACTATAACACTTTATGCATTTCATGTATTGTGTATTGAATAATAGCTCTGAATGGTTATGGAAAAATTACGAGAGGATTTAGACAAAAGCAAAACCTTTCAGTCAAAATGGAACTCAGACAATGTGGAAATTCATTTCAAACCCTTAAGACATAGATTGAATGGTACTCTTTCTCTATAAGTTTCTTCTTAAGGCAAGCTATCTCCTGGACACCATAGAAAGGGGACAAAATCTGTAAGGAAATTAAGCAAATAACATCCTAAAATTTTCCAAGAAACATTCAGTGTTTGAACAATTTTCAACCTGTTGAAGATGTTGTGTCTTGTGAAAGTCTTCTCAATGCAAATTCTCAAGGTTCTTTATCTGACTACTATTTGCAAATTCTATTTGTTACTTTGTTACGTCTGAAAATCGCCTTCCACCAACGGTTACTCTTGTTGATCCAGCCGAAGTCCATCCTACAAAATTTTCTTTGCCCATCAATTTTGTCCAAAGTTCAAACCCAAAAAAGATCATGCCAATTTGTAAGAAACAAATCATTTGAGACTGCAAACAGAAAAAATATGGTACAGTAGTGAGTAACACAACTTCATGGAGGCAATAGTTTTTTGATGAGTGGGCATAGCACCTAAAACTCCACCAACTATGTAACTGATGGAAACAAGTTGTCTTTCTGATTTTGGTCAGAAAAAATCTCCAGTAAAGCTGGGAAATTGAACTTTAGGATTTTTCAATAAAAACATATAAAGGAAAACAAACCACAAAACCACAAATTTTTTATAATGCTAAGAAGATGTATGCCAACATGTTGTTTCAAATTCAAATCCCACACAAGGAGAGGCATTAATTCAAATCCCACACAAGGAGAGCCATATTAATGGGGGAGGAATTTTAATATAGAGATATGGGAATATGGTCAGTAGTAAAATTGTTTAGAATATCACATAGATAACAACCACAAGTTAAAAACAACTTATAAATAATTACACTAAAACTATCAATAATATCAGTTCCCCTTATTGATATCAGTTCCCCTTAACTACAGTAAGGAAAAATGTTATCACATTAGCCTAGAAAATTACACCCCAAAACAAATTTCTAATTTGCAAAGCTTCTACTACAATAAATACTTATAAAGCCAACTTCTATACATTAGATAAAACTATTTTTTCTTGAAAACCCACCCAACCCTAAACCTTGCCATATAAATAAGTATGAAATCACTGTGAATATCATTGCCCCGTTCTCCCACTCCTAAACCCACTCCTAAACCCTGACATATAAATAAGTATGAGATTATTTTGGACTTTTTCACCCATCTATAATGAAGAAAAACAAATTGTAAAACCACAATTTCTAAATACACTGACATATAAATAAGTATGAGATTATTTTGGACTTTTTTATCCATTTATAATGAAGAAAAACAAATTGCAAAACCACAATTTCTGATATATTCCGAAGACGATGTGCAATATAGACAATTTATGATCCGGGATCTTTTCGTCATGTGACTTATTAAAGCATTGTATTAAATGAGCATAAACAAAAGTACACCATAAAGAAGGAAAATCTCAAAAGGAAAGAGACATAATCAAGCAATATGAACACAAAGAACTTGATAACAAAGTTCGTCCCTAGTGGACTACGTCTCTGGGTCCTACTCTGAAATGGGTAGGTCTTTTTATTAACTCAATAAAAGAATTGGGCAAAATACATAAATATACCTCATTCTAGAGTTAAGCCACAAATGATTTTCTCAGATCAGAAAACTAACACCACCACTACATTCTTGGCGTCGTTTTACCTAAAAGTGACTGTCTCCACACCTCAATCCGAGTTGGACACTTTCAGGCCCCCAAGACACTCTTGCCTCGGTTTTCATGCCACTGCTCCTGCAATTAATGACTGACAGATCTCAAAATCCATGCCAAAATCTATAAAAATGAGCCCAAATCCGTACTGTATGGATGCACTCAGCCTGCCCCTTCTTTGTTCTCTTATGTGTTTGAATGCATTGCTTGAAACCCCTTTATATATAAAATCTGGGCGGTTATGTCATAACTCAGGTGGTTGGCATGGCGGTTAGCATAGCTAAACTTAGGTGTTGGTTTGGGGGAGGTCCCAGGGTTGAGTCCCATGGGCCTCCCCCTTTTTGGAAATAGGTTGTACAACAACTTTGGCACGCCCTGCCAAATCTGGCTGGCGGCCACTAAAATAGCGGAAATGTGATAAATGGAGGCGGATATGGTGGAAATAGGCTAAATATAATGGATGGTGGTTTTAAGCCCCTAAGTGAGCGGAATAGTATGGTCATGTGGCACTGGCACATGTGAACAGGGGTTGGGCCGAAGGCCTAGCCCCTCCCTTTGGCGCCTTGTATAGTATTCAAACTTTAAATAATATTAAAACCATTTTACAAATAAGAATCAAGGTGTGGTGTAGTGGTTAGTGTGTATGTGTGGGGCCTTTGGGCTACTTGGAGATCATGAGGTTGACTCTTGGGGAGTCAAATAAACTTTTTCATATTCCATCCATTGGAGGGGTGCCATGTGGCAGCCCATGACTGGGCCACATGGCACAATATAATTTGTCCATGAAAAATGCCACTTGTCACCATATGATTCGCCCATGAAAACTGATATGTGTCATCACTTTAATTGTGCACGTGTCTTCCACCCTTGCCACGTCATATTTCCAACTCATTTGTGCCACATGTCACCCTTGCAGTGGGGCAACGTGTCACTTTGACTTTTACCTTTTTGACCAAGTTTGACTGAACTTTGACCACTTATAACGTTTGATACGTAACTCTGTTTGATGATTCATTTCCGTCGTTAGAAATCTTGTGACGCGCTCTTCGCGATTATGCCCTTTTCACTGAGTTTTAGGAACTTTGAATTTTTTCCCTTTTGTTGTTTGTTGAAGCCATTATGAGCATTCTGATTTACTTCTATGTGTTATGAGTTGTCTTAATCTTCTTTGGATCCTTTTTGGATCACGCCTTCCCACTGAGATCTTTTTGGACCACCAAAAGATTTCATTAATCAACTGGTAAGTGAGGGAAGAGTTCCCTCACCTTATCCTTCTCAATCCACTTTGCCTTGCTTGGATGTGTGCCCTTTAATCCTACTCAAAGATAATCAACATCACCCCTGCATGAATCCCTCGTCCTTCTGTCTAGAATGATATGTTCTTGTAACTCATCCAAGTACTCAGGTGCAAACTCATCAATTGAAGGTATTGAAACTTCATCATCTTGATCCATGATCATGGGAGGCTCAAAAAGTTTCAAGTTCTCTACGTTCACAACTGAATATATCTGCATATAAGGTGGAATATCTAAACGAAGAGCATTAGTGTTTCTTTTCTCCAAAATAGTGAAGGGTCCATATCAGATGGGCTTGAGTTTCTTTCCTTCACCCTTCAATCGTTCCTTGCTGATGTGAAGCCATACTCGATCTCCAACCTGAAACTGATGATCAACCCTGTGCTTGTCATGTCGAGCTTTATACTGTTCTTGAATCTTCTCCAACTATTCCCTCACTGGTTGGTGTATCTGTTGAATCCTCTAGATGAACTTGTGGGCTCTGTCCTCTGTTTGTTCTTCATTCACATCAGCATCCTTCCCATAAATCAAGTCCAAAGGAACCTTTGGTAGGTACCCATTACACGTCTCAAAAGGTGAACTCTGAGTGGATGAATGTAAAGCTTGATTATAAGCATGTTGTACATAAGGTATATGTTCATCCCATAACTTAGGATGCTTGTTGCCTCGATGCAAAAGTACTACTATTCTGTTTACCACCTCTCTTTGTCCGTCAGTCTGTGGATGAAAAGCAGTGATCCTCTTCAATTTGGTGTCCATCATTCTCCAAAAGTTAGTCCAAAAATCCCCAAGGAATCGAGTATTTCGATCCGAGACAATGGACATGAGTAATCCAAAGTGAACCCAAACATGCTGGAAAAAGAGATTAGCAGTTTGCTCAGCAGTGATCTTCTTTTTACATGGCATCAAGATACACATCTTGCTAAACCTATCCACTACGACATACAAATAATCATGAACCCCTCTGGTCATTGGTAAACTGCCTACAAAATCCATGGAAATGTTTTCCCATTGATGGGATGGAACAGGAAGTGTTGAGTATAGCCCCAATTTTATATTAGTGGGCTTACAATTAGAGAACATCACACACCCCTTTACATATTTATTTAAAATTGCTTTCATTTGAGGCCAGTAACAAAACCTTTGCAAATGAGCCATAGTTTTTCCTACCCCAAAATGCCCAGACACAAGAGAAGTATGAGCTTCTCTTATCACATGGACTCGTTCACTTGTAGGAATACATAGCTTCCCAAGATGATAGAGTAGTTTCCCCTGCAGACAATAGTTCTCTACCTGTGCACCATGGGTTAGCTTCTCATATACTTCTTTAAAATCTTCATCAATGGCATATTGTTCTACATAGCTATCATGAGATAAAGAAGTATTCTTCAAAATAATAGAAGAAACAATAGGAGGTCTAGAAAGCATATCAGCTACCTTGTTACTTGTACCCTTCTTGTACTTGATTACCAAATGAAATTGTTGTAGAAAACACATCCACCTGTAGTGTCGAGATTGTTGCAATTTGGTCTGTGCCTAGAGATACTGTAAGGGTTGGTGATCCATATGTATAATTTTTTCCTTCCCTAACAAGTAATGCTTCCATTTATTTACGCTTTGAACTAATGCATACAACTCTTTATCATATGTAGGATAGTTAACAACATCTTGGTTAAAAGTCTCAGAGTGGTAACAAATAGGCTTATGATATTGCATCAATACTGCACCCATGGCGTATCCACTGGCATCTGTCTCGATCTCGAACAACTGTTGAAGGTTCAGCAGTGCCAATACTAGTGCGGTACTAATCTTCTTCAAAATGTTGAAAGTTTTTTGTTGCTTTCCTTCCCACTAAAAAGTGTTATTCACAATGGTTAAGGCATGCAAAGGAGCTGCTATAAAGGAGAAGTTGGGAATGAATCTCCTCCAATATTGGACTGCATCCAAGAAGCTTCGAATCTCGGTTACACTCTTTGGCTCAGGCCATTTCACAATCACTTCAATTTTGGAAGGATCAATCTTCAATTGTCCTCCTCCCATGATATGACCTAAGTATACAAGTGCAGTCTTGCCAAATTCACATTTAGAAATTTTCACATACATCTTTTCCCTCTACAAAGTATCCAATACTTGGTTTGCATGCCTTACATGTTCATCCCAAGTCCCGCTAAAAACAAGAATGTCATCTAAATATACAATCACAAAGTCATCCAGGAAAGGCATGAATACATCATTCATCACACGCATGAAAGTTGTCAGAGCATTACAAAGCCCAAACGGCATAACTAACCACTCAAACAATCCTTGTTTGGTTTTAAAGGCAGTCTTCCATGCATCCTGTTCTGCAACTCTGATTTGATGATATCCACTGCGCAAATCCAACTTAGTGAAATAAATAACATTCTTCAACTGATCAAGTAAATCATCTATACGAGGAAGAGGGTATCGATTTTTCACTGTGATTTTATTTAAGGCTCGGTAATTGACACACATTCGCCATGTGCCATATTTCTTTGGCACCATCACGATCGAAGAACCACAAGGAGATGAATTGGGTCTAATGACCCCTTGATCCAATAATCCCTGTACCTGCTTCTTGATCTCTGTCATCTCCATAATTGACATCTTGTCCATGCCCGCATTAGGAAAAGGAGAGTCCTGCTGTAGATGTATCTCATGTTGGATTTCCCTCTTAGGAGGTAATCCATCTGGTTCCTGAAAAATATCATCATACTTAGAAACAATATCAGTTAATTCTTTTTTATGAGATGGTTCACATCCCTGGAAAGCATCGGATGTCCTGACATCTTTCTCTTTGATGACCATGAGTACATATCTCTTATTAGTGGTTATGAGTATTTTCATTTCCCTGCACTAACAAGTGTTGTATTTACCCTCATGTTGTGAGCTCTAACAATATATTCCACTCCCCCTTTTGTAAGGTGGTATTTGTTCTCATGACGAAAGAAGACTACTTTTCTATCATAAAGATAAGGACTTCCCAACACTATGCCACATATATCAAGCGGTACAACATCCAAATCTACTTCATCAATCAACTTTGAAGCAATAACAAATCTAACCCTACATTTTTTGGTGACATTGAGTTTTGCTTTGTCACATACCCAACCAAGAGGGTAAGGCTTTGGATGTGGTTTC
>ML787575.1:0-13623 GCA_009831015.1 Picea engelmannii
CATTTCGAACACATTTATCTATGATATGTTCTATAAAAGGTGTAGGGTAATTATCCTTTGGACATGCCTTATTTAGATCATGAAAGTCGGTATAAGCTTTGATGTTACCCTACTTCTTATCAAATAGAACTGGGTTTGACACCCATTCCATTAGGGGGACTTGCTATGTAAATCTAACGTTTAATAATTTTTCCACCTTAGTCTTGATGGAAATGTCTTCATATAATGAATGAATCATAACTTCTAATGAACCAATTAGCATTATCATATGTCTTTATTTCATGTTCAGTGATACTGGTATTGATGTCTATAATTTATTCATAACACCAAGTAAAAATGTCACTAAATTCTTTAAATAAGGTTGTATAAGTTATTTTTTCATCAATAGAATAATTTACCCCAATAAGGAAATTTTCTACAACACTAAGTTAAGAAGAGATTTAAATTGGCATAGTCTTTGAAATGTTTTCCATGTTACCCTCTCCATAGGCATCTTATGTAGGTCTTAGGCTTTGATACCAATTAACCTCTCTTGGTGGAATCAAACTTTTCTCTCCAACCTCTAAGTGATCTAGTTCCGAGAGAAAATATGATTTACTGTGCATGTCATCCCACAATTGTTATATATTAGTCACTGCCTCAAGATAGCCTCGTCAAAAGGCAAGACCATTTCCAAAAAATTGTTAGAACTGGGAGGGTTGAAGGCCCAAATGGGATAAGTAAACATATTGAAATCCTTTCGAGGTTGAAAATCTTGATTAGGGTATGATGTGGCCTTGAATATATCAATAAGTGGCCTTAATCTCAAACAAAGGCGTGAAAAAACCTATATATGTGCAACATTTGACTGTAATGTTGAAGTATCTAGCATGAATCTTAGGTCATCTTCGAAATAAGATCGTCAAAAGGGAACTAAGTGAACTAGCATTGAGCTCTCTCCAAAATATGAAATCTAGAAGGAAACATAGGATTCATTAGCAATTAATGAAATCACATATGTAGGTGATGAGGATCCATATTTAATCGATGGAAGGAGGAAAAAGTACCCATCAAGGAGGAGTCCTTGAACATCCAACGCCTATTCTTTCAAACAAGGAACTAGAACAATCTATGAACATAATGTTTATCCCAAACTTAGAACTAATATCATGTACACAATACGAAAGTTGGTTGATGGTAATAATTTTTCTTTGGTGAGAAAACTGTATTAAATGAAAAATGAAAGACGTGACTTCCTTCATCTCATACAACTAGCTACATCCCACAAAAAGGTCATAATCAATAGGAACATTGACTACTTCAAATTTTATCAAGATTTTCTTACCTCCTAACTTAACTTAGAGATTTGGTATAATTTTGTGAGGTTTGAAAGCACTACCATCAAAGGATTTCAATAATGTGGCTAAGGGAGTGAGCTTAGGGGAACCTAAAGATATTTTAGGCTCTCAAGCCTAAAAGAGACATTACACAAGTGCAGGCTCCTTCATCAATAATGCATCAAACGATATTCTTGTTGTGACAAGAAATTTTAATCTGAGAAGTGTCTTGATGAGGGAGTCTAGGTATAGCTTAGTGTAAGTTAAAAGTTATCATTGTAACATTATAACAATCTATCCCACCAATAACATTAAAAATTCCTTTCTCTACAAAGCTCATCTCTAAAGGACCTCCAAAGCATGCATGGAACAAGACACCTAGCTAAGTACTCCACAATACTATAATTATCAGTAGCTTGTGCATGTGGATTGTGCACCATCTTATGCAATACACCTTTAGAAAGGCACGTCATTGCCTCCACTAATGTACTCAATTTGTAGAGATCTAGTTGATTGTGACATGGAAGCTTCAAGTTCTCATTTGATCTAGAAACTAGAGCATTATAATTGCAGTCCCCTGTTTGGACGTTAATGTCCTAATCACATGTGCAAATGTTTGTATTTGATGGATTTCCCTTTGGGGAGGGGCTCTCTTATTTCCCCCTTACGGAGGTTCGGGGTTGTTGTTTGTAACCAATTGTTTCTACATGGGGGGAAACAAATTATGGATAATTGTTGGTTGTTGCTATTAATTATTACTTTGATCTAACCATCTTTGAGCTTCTCCAAGAAAAGGGCATTGGTACATTGCAGGGTCATTTGTGCATAGCATGCAAGGGAGATTTTCTTTTTCTTGTTCTTCTTTCCCCCAATGTTGTTGTTGGTATGATTTTTATTGTTAATTATATGATCTCCTTGTCCTTAATAATTACTAATTTTTTTTGTTAATTCTTTTTCTTACCCCTGGTGATTTGTTGGCAGCTTTTCTAGTTCATTAACTGAACCACATTAATAGCTAAGGTTAGGATATGAGTTCGTGTATTTAGATTGTATGATGTGGAAGTAGGGGCATTATTGTATATGGAAAATTTTCCCATTCGATTCATGACCTGAGTTATTGCTACATTTCCAGTGGATCCTATCACACCATCAACATGATGTAATAGCATTGTCTTCTCAATATTTGACTAAGGTGCATTTGGTATGATTTCATAAAGTATCCTAGTCTATGAATAAAACGGATGTAACTATTGGGATTTGAGGATCACTTTCTCTTCATTGATGACCCTTGACAAGGAAACACCCTTGGCAGCACTACGGAAAAGAGACTTCATAATTATAAAATTTTTCTAGATGTAAGACTGGAATTTATACCCTAATCATCCTTCATATTCTTCTCCACTCATGTATATGATCTTATATATGTGTGGAGGTATTTTGACAGAAGATATTAGGAGTTCACATTGGTTTCATACTAGATGGGAAATTGGAAGTGCATTATAAATGCAATTTTCAAATATGTAAACGAATTACGAGATGTCATGGGTAACTCAATGTACCATTTTGTGGTTATCCCCTCCAGTCTTTGCTCGAAAATCCTTAATCTAACACTATCTTGAATGAGTTCCCTAGATGTATTCTTGAAATTAAAAATGATAACATTGTCTTCAAATATATTCATTATTAAACTTTACATATCTTCCCTAAAATTTGATTACAAAGTTAGCTAGAGAAACAAAATTATCAAATAAAAAACGTCTTTGATTCTTTTGATTTTTCTCATCATGAACTAGAAATTATGAACATCCTCTAATAATATTTCCAAACAACTGAGAAATTTTACTTAAATTCATCCTCTCGCTATATGTATTTGCCTAAATACTGGCCTTTTGCATAGATGCATTCTAGAATGGAAATCACTATCTCCTCAACATTGGTTACTCAATGGATGATTTGTTCATCTTATTAGTCTCATTAAAGTTATTCTCGCTAACATCAATAGTTATCTAAATCGGATTCAATGAGAAAAATTGGATATCGACACAGGCTCTAAGATGATCAACATAGGCTATGGATGAAGAAGAGATCAACTTGTTGGCTTGAAGGGCCCCATGCCATCATGATTGATATCTACCATTGTACTTTGTAATGTAGTCTAAAGTTGAATTGATATGTAAAGTCGAGCAACATGTGGTTGCATGTAAAGAAATAATGAGACATTTTCCATGTGGGGGAAAAAAAATAAACAAAGAGAAGAAGGAGAAACAGACTCAAGAGAAGCTAAAGCATTGGGGATGCTTGACCTTCCAACTATCCTCCCGGTTGACTCAGTCTTCTATATCATGTTTCCCCGCAATGAGAAAGGGGTTCTTTGGCTGTGAATGATTTAGAGAGGTTGCCCAGATGTCACTGAGGAGCATAGAGATGAACCAGAGAGCTTATAAATTTCCCATTGTTGAATAATAAAGAGTCTGGCCAAAGCCAAAATAATATTGGTTTTCTCATTTGGGTTTCCATGGTAAATTATGAGTTTATGTGTGATGATTGTTTGTGGTTGCATTATTTATGAATATTAAATAGTGTGCAATGTAACTTGATGGTTGTTTGCATATTGTTTAGCAAAGAGAACTTTGTGTCAGTTATTGTTTGAGCTTGTTTTATATTAATATGGTCCCCATGGGTCGATAGGCCAGAATAACAACTTTTTAATCTTACCCATACATTGATTATGAAGTTGGAAATTGACATCCCTCCTTCCCTATTAGTTTCTATTTACTTGGGGGTTTCCAATTTTTTTTTAGGTTTCGTTGGGGATTTTCTCTCACTCTCAGAGTGTGGTTTGTTGCTAGTCATTGTCCACAAGTCATCTATAAGTCGGGCTTCACATTCTCGACTTTTCCACGGTGTTTTCCTTTTCCATAAATCATATACAGACTAGACTATGAAACATGGGGTTGTCTAGGCATTTATCAACTACCCATGAATCAAATACATGTTCTTCCAATTATGTCAGCTACCAATTTCACCCCAGAATTTTTTCTCTGTTGTTAAATATAAAACTTGACTTCCAAACATTTTTTGTTTCTCATGGGTTACCAAAATTGCCCCTGGATGTTTTTGTTTTCTGTGGGGTATAAAAATTTCCTTCCAAATGATTTTCCACATTGTTGGTTTTCAAATCTAACCTTCATGGATTTTCCCTTCACGACTGGTCATTGAATTCACCCTTTAGCTATTTGTTTGTCGATGGTTGGCTCATTCCACCAAATTAAATTAGTCATTCGGAATTTGTTTGAATTCATTTGCAAATGATTCGACCTCCTCTTAGTTCGAATAGGTCATGTTCATTTGGATAATTCACATCCCTTAGTTGACTAGACATTCAGTCGACCCGGCCTATAGATAGTCAAATTTTCTTTCATCCACTCGACCCCAACTCAATATTTGGCATGACTTCCATATTGGATTTTGGGTAGTACACCTCCTCTTCATTTGTTCGACTCGAATCAAGTGATCGACAAGCCAGTCATTGAGTTAACTTGACTCATGGCTTGGATAGTCAAATCTTTCCCGTTATCTAAAAAGAGAAGAAATTATATTTTTTTATAGAGGACTATGTGTTGGTGAGATGGATAACACCTTAGACCCAGAAGGGAATATTAATTGTACCAATCTTCATAAATAGGTAGCATTAGTTGGTTGTAGTCCCAAGGAGGAGAAGGTAATGACTAAACTTGTTTGCATTAAAATACACATGAAGCATAACAAGGTAGATTGTTTGTTTGATCCTAGTTCACAATCCAATTTGTTTGATCCCATACCACCATCAAGAATAGATATCATTTTCCAAGGATTGATGACTTGTTGGATCAACTGCATCAAGCCAAATTATTCACTAAGATGGACCTCAAATCAGGTTACCACCAAGTGAGGATCAAAGTAGAAGACGTATGGAAGACAACGTTCAAAACAAGACAAAGTTTGTACGAATGGTTAGTAATGCATTTTGGATTATGCAATTCACCTGCAACATTTATGAGACTAATGAATGATGTGATACGCCCCTTCATTGAATCTTTTGTAATAGTATATATGTATGACATCCTAATCTTTAGAAATACTTGCAAAGAGCATCTCTCACATGAGACATAGGTAATAGAGACCTTGAGGAAGACTTAATTGATTGCCAACTTGTAGAAATGTGAGTTTGGAAAGACCTCCTTGATATATCTTGGACGCATGATCGAAGGAGGAGAGTTGAGGGTAGATCCAGAGAAGATTATATCCATCACCCAATGGCCTATTCCCACCAATGTGACAAAGGTTAGTAGTTTCATGGGAGAAA
Source organism: Picea engelmannii (assembly GCA_009831015.1). Lineage (NCBI taxonomy): Eukaryota > Viridiplantae > Streptophyta > Pinopsida > Pinales > Pinaceae > Picea > Picea engelmannii. Next base: position 5,662 of record ML787575.1, read on the forward strand.
CTCAGTATTTGAGGAAATTCATTGTAAACTTCTCCACAGTAGCAACACCATTTCACATCCTCACCACCAAAGGAAAGAGATTTCATTGGGGTAAGACACAAAAAAGAACATTTGAATACTTGAATAAGAAAATCATTGAAGCTCCAGTATTAGCCATGTTGAGTTTGCACCGACCTTTTTACCTAGAGATCGATGCTAGTAGATATGCATTAGGAGAAGTACTCATGCAAGGAGGAAGGCATGTGTACTACCATTCAAAGTTGTTTCATGGAGAAATACTTGACTACCCCATGTATGATAAGTAGCTCTTTTCAATTGTACAAGAAGTGAAGAAGTGGAAGCAATACCTCTTGGGAAAAGAGACTATCACACACAAAGATCATCAACCCCTTTAGTATCTACAAAGTCAGAGAAAGATGCAGTAAGTGAGGCATTACAAGTGGTTAAGTTTCTTGCAACAATTTCATTTATTGATTAAGTACAAGAAAGGATTCGCGAATAGACTAGAAAACATGTTCTCTCAACCACAATTGAAGAAGATTGCAACGATTGGAATGATAATCCAGCTTGAGCCTTTCACTCATGAACTTCTGGGTGAATATTATGAGGGAGATGAATATTTCATAGTATTCTACAAGCATTTAAGGGAGAGGTTGGTCATTTTCATGGAGGGAAATAAATACCACCTCCAATATGGGTTGTTGTACACACTAGACAAACTATGCATACCCTGGGATAGAAGAGTTTTGTTGATGAGAGAAGCACACACTTCTAGGGTTGCTGGTCATTTTGGTGTGACAAAGATGTGTAAAATTTTCAATAGTATATGTATTGGCCGAAGATGTAGGAGCATGTGGAAAATTTTGTTAGAGGTTGTGTTCTTTGCACCACTAGCAATCGAAGCAACCAAAAAATTGGCATGTACATGCCATTTCCAGTGCCAAGCAGACCTTGGGAGAGAATCTCCATGGATTTTTTTGGAGTTTTTCCTATGACTCGTAGAGGCCATGACTACTTGTCTGTCATGGTAGACCACTTCAACAAAATTTGTGTTTTCATTCCATGTAAGAAGACAATATATGGATGAGAGGAAGATGAACTATTCTTCAGCCATGTCTGAGTACATTTTGGATTTCCATCCTCCATCAATATGATTAGGACAATAGGTTCTTAGACATATTTTGGACAACGCTTTGGGAAAGAATGGATACCAAGTTGAATCATTTCACCGCTTTCCATCCTCAGACGGATGGAAAAATTGAGGTAGTAAATAGGATGTTAGTGCAATTGTTGAGAGGTTAGAACAAAAAACATTCAAAGACTTGGGATGAGAAATTGTCTACATTCAACACTCTTACAACAGAGCACTTCATTCTTCCACCAATAACTCCCCTTTCAAGACTTTTTTTGGTTATTTACCTCCTTCACCATTTGATATCCTGTATGGACAAAAGAAGGAAGAAGTAGGGATTCAAGGAGAAGAACAGAAAGAAAGCACATTCATGGATAAGATCAGGCATATACATCTAAGGGTTCAGGAGTAACTCGAGAAGAGCCAACGGTTGTACAAAGTTAGGCATGATCAACATAGGGTGGATCATAAATTCCATGTTGGATACAAGGTGTGGTTCTATCTCTGTAAGGAACGATTGCAAGTTGAAACAAAGAAACTCAAGCCCCTTATATATGGACCATTCGAAATCATTGAGTAGGTGAATGAGAATGCCTTCAGACTAAAAATGCCACCTTATATGCAGATTAGTTTGGTGGTGAACGTGGAATATTTGAAGTTGTTTGAACCCTCCATGCTCTATGAGGAAGAACATCATGTTCTTTCTGGTATTGAAGACCTTACACCTCATGGACTTGAGGTGTTATAGGAAGACACAATTCTGCAACACAGGGAGCAAACAACTCGTAGAGGACAACAAGAAATGTGGAAGATTGGTCTCAAGGGACATACTACAAGGAAAGCAGAGCGATATGAGAGGAACCAGATTGCAACCAAGCTCCCTCAGTTATCCTTAGTATCTTTTGGGGACCAAAAGCCTCCCAATGGGGAGGTGTGATCTGACTCAAATCCGACAAGAACAATTGGATATTGACACGTGCTCTAAGATTATCAAAACGGGCAATGTTTAAGGCTATGGAAAAACAAGAGATCAAATTGTTGGCATGAAGGGCCCCGTGCCGTCACAATTGATGTCTATCGTTGTACTTTGTAATGTAGTCTAAATTAGAATTGATATGTAAAGTTGGAAAGTATATGGTTGCATGTAAAGAAATAATGAGACGTTCATGAGACCTTTTCCACGCGGGGGGGAAAAAAACAAAGAAACAAAGAGAAGAAGGAGAATCAAACTTGAGAGAAGTTGAAACATTGGGGACACCTGACCTTCTAGCTATCGTCTCGGTCAACTCAGTCTTCTATATCATGTTTCCCCACAATGAGAAATGGATTCTTTAGCTATGAATGATGTAGAGAGGCTTCCTAGATGTCACTGAGGAGCATAGAGATGAACCATAGAGCTTGTAACTTGCCCATTATTGAATAATAAAGAGCTTGGTCGGAGCCAAAAGAATGTTGGTTTTCCCGTTTGGATTTCGAAGGTAAATTATGAGTTTATGTGTGATGATTGTTTGTGGTTGCATTGTTTATGAATGGTAATTGGTGTGCACTATAACTTAATGGTCATCTTCATATTGTTTAGCAAAGAGAACTTCATGCCAATTATTATTTGAGCTTGTTTTATATTAATATGGTCCCCGTGGGTCAGTAAGCCAGACTAACAACTCTTTAATCTTACCCATACATTGATTCTAAAATTGGATATTGACAACCCTCCTTCCTTAGTCGTTGTTATTTACTTGGGGGTTTCTAATTTCATTTTAGGAGTCGTTGGGGATTTTCTCTCACTCCTAGAGTGGGGTTTGTTGCTAGTAAATGTCCACAAGTTGTCCATAGGTCGGGCTTCACGTTCTCAACTTTGCAAGGGAGTTTTCCTTTGCCATAAATCATATACGAACTAGACTACGATATATGGGGTTTTCTAGGAATTTATTAATTACCCATGAATCAAATACACTTTTTTGCAATTTCGTCATCTACCAATTTTTCCCTAGAAGTTTTCTCTATTGTTAAATATGAAACTTGACTTCCAATTTTTTTTTATTTGTTTTTGGTTACCAAAATTGCCCGAGGATGTTTTTACTTGCTATGGGGTATCGAAATTTCCTTCCAAATTCTTTTCCACATTGTTGGTTTTCAAATCGGACCTTCAAGGGTTTTCCCTTCATGACTAGTCATTGAATTCACCCTTTAGCTATTTTATTTTTCGTTGGTTGGCTCATTCCACCAAATTAAATTAGTCATTCGACATTTGGTCGAATTCATTTGCAAACGAATCGACCTCCTCTCAGATCAACTAGGTCCTCTTCATTTGGATGATTCACATCCCTTGTTCGACTGGACATTCAGTTGACCCGGCCTGCAGATAACTGACTTGTCTTTCATCCACTCAACCCCAACTCAGTCTTCAATGCGACTTCCATCTTGACTTTTGGGTAGTCAACCTCCCCTTCACTTGGTCAACTCAACTCAGGTGATCGATTGGCCAATTGTTGGACTGACTTGACTCGTGGCTTGGTTGGTCGAGTCTTTCCTGTTATCTAAAAATAGAAGAAACTATATTTGTTTCGTAGAGGACTCCATGTTGGTGAGATGCATAGGTTATAAGCCTCCCATTTACGGATCAAATAGGAAAAAAAAAATCATTTAAAACTCAATTGTGTTTGTGCATATAGATATCCACATTAGAGAAGCTAGTTCCTCCAACCCAGTGGGTAATAAAATTATTGAACCATTAAATGGGTTTCTAAGCTAATCCATCATTATGATTGTTGAAACTCTAGTGTGTAGGTGAACCCTTCCATAGTTTGAAGACACTACCATCCTTGATAAGAAAATTTAATGAAGCGGAGTTTGAGAGCACAAAGGTAACAATGTATGTTCATCCATATGATTATGAAGGTAAGCTTGCATCCATGTTTCACCCATATTGTACTTTCTTGGTTGAAAAAATTAACACATTTCGTCCTTTCTGTTTCAAAATTGATGGTTGACCATTCCCCAAAAAATTGGACGCTAATTTGATGGATGACTCTAATTGGTAACTAGAGTTCTTTGGTTAGTTACCAACTTAATTGTTATATTATTCTGATTAATCTAATCTACATTAAAATATGGTATTTATTTTGTATTGTTAGGATCTTAAGTTGCCCACTTTCACTTTCAATTTTCTAAAAATTAAATTAACAACATGTTTTAGTTTGAATCATAGGTGTAACTCCACCAACCAACATTCATCAAATACACACATATTTTAAGTGAAGTAAATATTATAAATTCTTATTTATTTTCCTTTTTTAAATAGTTGGCACGCCATTTTAGTGGTGGGAGATTTGGTTTTAGATTATTTTTATGTGAATGAAAATGTTGTTTTTGGGGTTAAAATTGTAATTTAAAATTAATATTTTTGATATTAATATATTTGAATATTCTTGAGCACTTCGCCACATTCAAAGATGGTATGCAGTGCAAACTTATTAGTACTGGTAATGATTCCTAACCTCATACCATAATGAGATAATCAATTAGAATATTAATTGTACAAGAAACTCAAAACACTTTATCATTTGAGCTAACCCTCTCAAACTAACCATTCTAAATTATACAAGAATAACATATACTATTTTCAATCACTCACATCTTTAATTGAAAATATTAAGAATAAAGGAAGACTTTTTGAATTCAAATTTAAAAAACATTATGATTACCTTTTACTAACTCACGAGGAAAAAAAATCAAAATATATGTATCAACTTTAATTTAATTAAAGGGACATGCCCCTGACCTAGCCCTGGTAACGCCTAGGGTTCCTTAGTGTGCCGCCATGGCAGTTCAAGGAGGGGAGCCGCCGCCCCCTCCTTCCCCCTCCACCTCCTTTCGTCGTCTGGTAGAAGCCTGCAACAAGAAGTCGACCATCTCAGAAGCTCCGAGTTTTGTTAAGAAATTGGATGATATACCAGAGATCGACTTGTCGCCTAAACACCCAATGAAAGTTTCCCTATCCATCTCTGAACGGGGACTTATTGGCCAGTTTATGGGACTCTGGCCCTCAACCAGATCCACAGACAACTGGATACAAAGAAACTGGAGGCCATTGATTACAAACGGTGTGACATGCTATGCGGTCGGACGAGGATACTTAATTTTCGAATTTATCTCTCAGGAGGACAGAGATTTGATTTTCAGAAATGGCCCGTACTTCATGGGCACCCAAGGACTCTACCTAAACAGATGGACCCCGAATTTCGATCCTGCTTCAGAAGTCCCCAAGGATGTACCGGTCTGGGTAAGACTCCCGAACCTGTCGATTCACTGCTGGAACCCCACCTCGCTTCAGGCAATAGGAAATGGTCTTGGTCGCTACATTGACCGAGCAGAACCAAGAGACCAGTATTCCTGTGCGCAGATCTGTGTGGAGGTTGATCTGGAGGTAGGTCTACCCGAGGCAATAAAATTGAAAGTCGGCAACTGGCACCACTTCCAAAAGTTGGATTACGAACAACTCTCGTTCAAGTGCAGAGGTTGCCACGAATATGGCCACTTCCAAAGGAACTGCAAACCCCCCCGCCCCCCCCACACAGGAAAAGAAGGGGAAGAAGGCTGGAAACAGGCCCGGAAGGGGAGATCCAAAGCGAGAGGCCAAAGAAATGAGCAGACAGAACCATCGAAATCCAAATCCTCAGGAACCAAAGAAACAGAGAACAACTTCAGTATCCTAGCTAAAGAAGCAGAGGAAAGGGAACAAGCTCCAAGTAAATAAGTACAAGAGGGAGAAAAGGAAGATCAGAACCCTGAAGACAAGGGAAACAAGCCAACAGAAGAAGAAGGGACGCAAAATAACCCCCCCAGAATCAGGAAGGCAGTCAGAACATAGAGGAAGGGGAGATCTCTATAAGCAGCGACTCAGATGAAGCAAATGAAGTTTGGGCCACCCCAAAGAAAATGGGAAGAGGCCGAAAAACAAAAAAAGCTGAGAGGGACCAGGAAACCTACAAAGATGTACTCAACGGGTCGCAACCCACCATCAAGCAACTGATTAACGTTCGTCACATACGGAAGCAAGCCAAAGCCTCCCAAGGAGGCCATCCCTCGCCCCAAGGTTTATAATGATCATAAACTCCTGGAACTGTAGGGGAATGGGCAGTAAAAGGAAGGAAGAAGCGCTTAAGGATATAATCAAAACCTCAAAAGCAAGTATCCTACTGCTCCAGGAGACTAAAATGAGCCAGCAGGATGCGCTCAAAACCTTGTTGAACGTTTGGAAAGGAAGCCTCAAAGTTGCCAGGAACGCCAGAGGCGCCTCAGGAGGGCTCTGCACAATGTGGAATGCCTCTAAAATAGACATGCTCAGCTCTGACACTTACATGCACTGGATTCACACCAAATTTCTCCATAAAGACTCGGGCTGCCAGGTAAGTGTCTTTAATATTTATGTTCCACAACATTTGGGGGAAAAAAAACACTGTTGGGAGTCCTTACAGAACTATCTCCAGCAAAACAATCTCACCAATATCATCCTTGGAGGAGATCTAAATGTAACTCTAGCCCAGGAAGAGAAGAGAGGTGGTTCCATAGTAAGGGACCCGGCCAGAGAATGGGTAGAGGAATTAGCCTCAGCCTGGGACCTCCTCGATATTAAACCAATTAAAGGACGTTACACGTGGACCAATAAGAGGATTGGTCTTGGGCACATCGCTGCCTGACTAGACAGATTCCTAGTACAAATCTCCCTCCTGTTGCTAGGACTTGAAGCAAAAGCAGAAATTCTGCCCCACAGCGTTTCTGATCACAAGAAGATTCGATTAGAGATTAAAAAAGACCAAGTCAGAGGGCCCATCCCCTTCAGATTCAGCCCAAGTTGGATAAATGACAAAGACTTCATGGATCTAGTTACAAAAATATGGGCCACCACAGTTCAAGGCTCAGTTTTTCATGTGTGGGAGGAAAAAATTAAAAGACTAAAAAACGCTCTAAAGCTTTGGGCAAAGAACCAACCAAGCCCAATAGAAATGCGCCTAGCAGCCCAAGCCCAACTCGAGGACCATCAGTTGGAGATGGAACAGCAGGAGATCACCCCTACAATCTTGCAACATGAGGACAACCTTCAAAGGCAATGGCACAAAGCCTGCAGAGTGGAGGAAAACTATTGGAGGTAGAAGTCAAGAAGCTTATGGCTGAAAGAGGGAGACCGTAACACAACCTACTTTCACAAACAAGCCGAAGCAAGGAAACAATATAAGGCAGTGACAGAAGTCCAAGTCCAGAACAAAACAATTGTAGACCCAGAGGGCATAAAACAAGCAGCGTATGAAGCTTTTGAGAAGCTATACACAGAACCAAATGACTCAGCAATGGACCAGCAGAGCTACCCTCTCACGGTTATCCCAATATTAATAAATGAGGACACCAACAGAAAGATGACAAGTGAGGTATCACAGCAAGAGATAAAGGAGGCCCTTGATCAGATGAACCCAGACAAGGCCCCAGGACCGGACGGGTTCACTGCCAGATTCTATCAGCAGTGCTGGAATATAATTAAAAAGGATCTAACCAAAATGATTCAGAAGTCGCAACAGGCCAGTAAGCTGGGAGGAAGCACCAACTCTTCCTTTCTGGCACTCATCCCGAAAGAAAAAGGAGCAATTTCCTTCAACCACTTCAGACCAATCTCCTTATGCAACACAAGCTATAAAATCCTCGCCAAAGTAATAGCCAACCATCTCAAGGCAGCCCTCCCTCTCATCGTTCTTGAAAACCAAGGCGGCTTTGTCCAAGGGAGGCATATCGCCGACAACATCATCCTGGTTCAAGAGGTGATTCATTCCAGTGTTCTA
>ML787575.1:47677-80599 GCA_009831015.1 Picea engelmannii
CTTCGGAACTCTCCATATGAAAAAGCTGCATCTCACTTACCCTTTGGTCTTTATGTTTTGCCTATTTGTTTTGACAAGGTCATGACACCTACAAGTGTATAAGTTTCTTTTCAAATACAGTATTTAGTTTGAAAATGTGAAGGTACCTTTAATGGAATTGTATCACAACTAAACTCCACTGAAAAAAAATGTAATTCCATGGGCACAGACAGATTTTGGTTTGGAGATTTCTTATCATAGAAATGGGACGGTCCATGTAAGAAATATTTCATCAACTCTATACCAAGATGTTAACCCATCAATTGGCCTATTAGCTCAGTTGGTTAGAGCGTCGTGCTAATAACGCGAAGGTCGCAGGTTCGAGACCTGCATAGGCCATTTATCTGTTTTTCTTTCTCATTACCAGGTGACTAAGTATTTGTGCTCTCTCTCTCTCTTTTTCACAGTTCAATTTTCTGTTTCTTCGGAACAGAGAGATGCTTGCATCCATTCATTATAGATGCAAAACCGACTCAGAATGCCTAGAGCTTTTGTGCTTAGTCTAGGAAAGTGGAAGAATGTCGGGTCCTTCTATGCAAAGACAGAAACAGAAAGATGGCACCAGAGGATTTTATTGCTACAATATGTTTTCTCCTCGTGCACCTTGCCCTGTAGTCAGGGTTATAGGGCAGAGTTTCATTTTTTACTAGATATTTAGGGGCTAGAAAGCTAAGTTCACTCCCTATTGAAATCTCCAGCTTGTGACCTCCACTTTTTATGAATATGTTGGAATGTTTCCTGAGTGAATTCTTTTTATGAATATGTTGGAATGTTTCCTGAGTGAATTCAAATTTGAATAGTAGTCAATCAAATCTGATTTAGAATAAATTCATTAGAATTAATCAATTAAACATGATTTAGAAACAATGAGATCTGATCTCAATGAATCAAATCTAAGTTAGACTCACTTAGGTTCATCTCAGCTTTGTATACATATGTGCTTTTGAATCAATAAAATCGCAAGCAATGAAGAGTGTGTTTTATGTTCTCCAATTTTTATTTCTGAGTTATGTTTTTCAGCAGCTCTCATATTTTCTTCTTGAATTTTAACACTCCCTACCCTTTTTTACTCGATATTTAGAGGCTCGAAAGCATAGTTCACTCCCTCTACAACCTTTCTTCATAAGATTGCTTCCTTTTACCACAATAGAACTAAGCCAAGGTTAACAAGCACAAGAGAATCTTTTGCACCAACATCATCCATAACAAATGAATCATTTCATAGTTACACCACGAGGTCTAAGATCAGTTTGGTTGGGGGATGAACCTTACCAACTCCAAAACCAATGGTGTGTCATGGGGAGCAAACCATACTATTGTACTAAGGTATGTCAATCATTCAAAGAATGAGCAAGTGCATTCCACAAATCACCCCAAAAGAAGATGTCTAAAAACAAAGCAACTCTGCAACACAAGTGCCTTGTGACCTCCAACTCCAAATGGGGTGTCTCGCCAGATTCCAACCTACACTACTGACCTCCATATTCCACCTGCCACACCCGCAACGTATCTCCTCATTGACCACATACTCCTCAATATAATCAAACCCAAAACCTAAAACAAGTGGGGGGAAGCAATGCTATCACACAAATCAAAAGCACCTTGCACCTTGCCCATATGTTGAACTATCTTCATCCTATGTCGAAACAAATCCTACCAAGAAGAAACACCCTCTATGCGCCTCATCACCCATTTGATTGTACGAATGCTACCCTAAGAGGCAACATCAATCAACCCAACTCTCCCTCATTCTTGGGCGTAGTACATGCATCCCAGGGAACAAAGGAAGACTCCTGTCTTTGCCATACTATGACCACAAGTATGACTACAGGATTTGCTCCAGTCTTCAAAACAAGAGACCTACTAGGCAACCAACAAGTGATATAATATGTGTGTGAGCCCTAGAGAGTTTTCCCAACCACTATCAGATTCCCAACAAGCAAGAGGTCCTTATGATGTTAGACTTGAAGTTTACTCTGTAGCCACTGAAGGCACTGATTCCACATGGACACTAGAGAGAGTCCCACTCCAAAGTGAATACTCAGATATCTAACAATCACCCCAAACCAAATATAAGTTCAATTTGTGGGGATATAACCAGGCGGAGAGTCTAACCCTACCAACCCAAAATTTGTTTTGTGGTCACTAACCACAACACCCAATGCTAAGTAGAATGTCTCAAAGCAAGCATGAGCACTATCAACCAAACTTCGCTCAACACTCACCAAAAAAAATTAATCATCAACAAAATGATTGTTGGCCATATCACAACCATCAAGGAGAAAGATGTCCCTCACTTGCCCCTAAAGACGAGCAACCTCCAATAAATAACCCAATTCATCCACCATCAAAAAATACAAATATGGGGCCAAAGGGGAACCATGGAAAATAAACCGATGCAACAAAACATGAGGGCATAATGAATCATTCATAGAGACAAAAGTTAAAGCACTAGAGAATAGTGTGTTCAACATGGCTACAAACCTCAGACCAAGCCCCACACAAGTCAACATCTTTGTAATGAAAGTCTAGTCTACCCAATCATAGGCTTTCTAAAAATCAATCTTTAGAAAAGGAGATTGTTTGCTAGTCTTGTAGGCCCACTCTAAGGCCTCCTACACTAAAATGGCAGTGTCTAGAATAAACTTCCCTTGCACAAAACCTTCCTATTTCTGTCGAACTACCTTATGTTCAACTAAACGAATCCTCAAAATCATTGCTTTAGTTGTGATCTGGTATGCAACACTAAGCAAGGAAATGGGCCTCCAACCCCAATGGTGTATTTAGCCACATTCTTGGAAATGAGCTTGATCAATCCTTGGTTGAGAGATTTAGAAAACCTACCAGAAGAGAATGAAGGCTTCAAGTGTCAATCAACAAAAATCATATCCGATCATGTCCCACATGCTTTGTAAAACTCACAAGGAAGGTCATCCATTCATGTGGAGTTGTCATTCTTCATAGAACCAATCACTACAAAAAACTCCTCTTCCGAAAAAGGCATTGTCCAACCTATCTCAATCACCGATAGAAACCCTGCGTGGATTCTGGATTAACCCTACAACAAGCATTCCTAGTATCCACCACACTGATCCAAGTGGATATCGGTAGCCACCCACATATTCCAACTGGATCAAAACAATTTGTTGCCAAATTACTATTTTTAGCATTTTTTTGGGTCCTAAACTTCTGAGACCATAATTTTGAGGGCATAAACAACTTTTTTTTCATTATCAGGCACCTTAATCACAGCTAAAGGCTTTGATTGGTCCCCCAAAATGAAGCGCCTCGTCGATACCTTTCCAACAAGTTGTCATGCACCCCAAACAGAGATCGTATGCCAAAGTTACGCCCCTAGGAAGTTGCTACACCAAACTACCCAAAACAGGGTCCACAAAATTGTTGGTTTTTCATCTTTCAGGGTTAGGGTTTTGGATTTTCTTTATGTTAAAAGTGCCTTTGGAGCCTCATTGTAACAATCATCTTCTTGCGAATGAGCGTAGTTGTCACATCTCTTCTCAGAGATAAGTTGCCACCATTCTAGCGAGTCTTTCACTCTGCTACAGTTTTGTACATTTTACTCGTTAATAGAAATTGTGTATTACTGTATCTTTGTGTTTATGGTTATATATTTGTTACATTGTTGGATATCTAATATATCTATGTACATTTCTTTATTTTATCTCCGCTCTCATTTCGCATCAAAAATAATCTGGATCAGTGGTATCAGAGCAGGTTGCTCTTGATCATTTTTCAGTGCACGTCCCCAACGAGGTCCGAGTATAGCAAGTTGGGTCTCAAGCTTGTCTCTCTTGAGGAGAATCACTCTCGCACGCCCAAGAAACACTCCATGGCGGAAGAAAAGAAAAATGACGGAGCGAAAGATTCTATTAATATGCCGCTTGAGCAAGCTATCACGCGACAGAGGGACAAAATGATGGAGAATTTTTCCCACATCCTTCAACGCATGTCGATAACAACAAGCGCATCTTTATAGAGCAGCCACTTTGGAGGCACCTCTCATTTCAAGGTACAAGTTAATTTTGATATTCCTGTATTTGAAATTCAGATAGATGTGGATGCCCTAGAAAAATGGTTAAATCTGCTAGAAGGTTATTTCTATGTTCACAATTTTTCCGACAGGGAAAAGATCACCTTCGCACTCCTTAAGGCTCTCCCCCATGTTAAACATTGGTGGGAAAATTACTGGGAGCAACGTTCCATAGAGGAGTCTGGAATATATGGGGCTGAGCCCACTTGGGATTGTTTTGTCGATGGAGTCAAGGAACAATATTACCCTATTGGTAACTATGACGACTAGTACATGAGATGGATCACACTGCGGCAAGAGAGGAGCCAAACAGTGTCAGAGTTCACAAATACTTTCCATACCTTGCACACCAAGCTAGGTATCAAAGACTCTGAGTGGCATTTGGTTATGAAATACTGCAGGGCTCTACATAGGTACATCCAAACGAAAATGGATTTTCTGGATATCTCATCACTGGGAGCTGCCTATCGATATGCCGTCAAAATTGAGTAGAAATTTAGGAACCAGAACAAATGAGAGTTTGGGTCTACAAATCCGCAACAACCAAAGTATGATAAAGATGGCCCTAACAAACAGCCTCTTGAAAACCAGTCCAAGCCATAGGAAAAGAAGGGTAATGGAAAGACAAAGGACACTGGAAAGTGGTGCGATTTCCACAAAAACCCTTGGCACAACAATGATGAATGTTGCTCAAAACAATCATTGGTGGTCGAGATCAAAGAAAATGAGACAAACCCTGATTCAGAAAATAATGGGAGAAGATAGATCATCGACACAGACCCCACTGCTACTTTCACGACTGCAACAATTCAACCAGAAGAACCCATAGATCTTGAAGAGGGGGAGCGCCTTTTTCATTCATAGATGTGGGTGAAGGAACCCCACTGCATTTTATTGTTGATAGAAAAAGCCAGAAGAACCTCATCTCAACAAAGGTCGTCAAACAGTTGGGATTGTCTACAACACCACACTCGCAACCGTACAACATCAAGTGGCTTCGCCAAGGATGAGATCACAGGTCAACCAACAATGTCGATTGTCATACGACATCCAACCTATTATCACATATAGTTGTCAAGGGAAACAAGTCGTCCAAGTCCCTGTTTACACAAGAAGCATCCATGAGCACAAAGCACAACACTATAAAGTTGCGGCCCTCGGGCATTTAGAACTATAAAGTTGCGTGAGGATTAGTGACCAAGCAGAAGCCCTGGAGTGGCTTTTTCCCAAAGTTACAGATCAAGCACCACGTGTCCTTCCATATTGGATGGTCATGATTTACTTCGAGAGTTTCAACATCTCCACTCCCGATTTCATCTGGAGTGTTTCTCCCGAAGTCCACCGATCATTGTCGCATGTCCATCCAAATCTAATGGTGGTAGTTAGCTTCGGGACTTTGGGGCGTCCCCTCTCATTTTCCTTCGGAGTGCTTTCTCCCGGAGTTGTAGATCAAGCGCCGCGTGTCCATCCGGAACGGACGGTCAATATTTACTTCGGGAGTTCGGGAGTTTTGGGGCTTCCCCTCTCATTTTTCTCTGGAGTACTTTCCCCTGGAGTTGGAGATCGAGCACCATGCATCCTCTAGAACAGACAGTCAATATTTACTTCAGGAATCCGGGCTTCAGGAGTTTTAACTCCTCCCCTCTCGCTTTCATCCGGAGTGTTTTCTCCCAAAGTCCACTGATCGTTGTCGCGTGTCCATCCAAATTGACAGTCGTCGTTCGCTTCAGAGCTCCAGCTCTACAGAGTTCGAGCTTTGGGAGTTTTGGCATCTCCACTCCCGATTTCATCCGGAGTGTTTCTCCCAGAGTTGCAGATCAAGCATCGCATGTGCCTTCGGAACGGACGGTCAATATTTACTACGGGACTTTGGGCTTCAGGATTTTCGAGGCTTCCCCTCTCATTTTCCTCTGGAGTACTTTCCCCCGGAGTTGTAGATCGGGTGCCATGCATCCTTTGGAATGGACGGTCAATATTTACTTCGGGAATCCGGGCTTCGGGAGTTTTAGCTCCTCCCCTCTCAATTTCATCCAGAGTGTTTTCTCCCGAAGTCCACTGATCATTGCCGCGTGTCTATCCAAATCAACAATCATTGTTCACTTCGGAGTTCCAGCTCTACATGAAGACTGCCCCCGAGCCCTGAAGTTCCAAAGTACGTGGAAAACATCAGTTCAGACATATGGAACTCTCATCAGTCATGACACCTGGCATCCATCTGGCGATGACACATGGCACGTAGTCCAGGCACCTTTAGGCATAGCATCCTCTTGTTTCCAAGTGACACGTGTCACCTCTCTTTTCATGACACATCAACATAGTGATGTCAGACCACCACACTAGATCATCCTCCAGGAAGTGTTCTTATCCAACCGCCAATATTAGCACCATCTCCATGCGTAGTTTTAATGGATCCTAGAATTGGCGGGCAGATAAATTTTAGCGGTGGCGCTAAATTCAGCAAGTGTTCCCAGATCGCAGAGCGCGACCAGATCAACGACCATGTTTCATTGTGGGGACACAACATGCTTGAATGATAAAACTCTTGAGCGGTCTCGCAATTGAAACCATGGTATAGCGAAAGAGCTACGTGGCGGAAGGTGGTGAATTGTTGGCTCAAAAGCGGTGTGGATCCAAACCGCCTTTGACGACCCTGCAGTCATGTGCTTATATAACGACGAATTCAAGAGAAACACGTGGTAGTCCCTTAAGCGTTAAGCCTCATCTCGATCTCGAGGGTTCAGTTAATAAAAGAAAGGACTATTGGTTGAAACCTCAACTCACTCCATAATTAGAAGGCATGGAGGGTCTGGCCAAGGAGACAAAAGATTGTCATTTCAAGGTACCACAATGGACAATTTTTCTCGCATGCCCATGCTGAGTTGAGTTTGCGTCTGACAGGAGGATACATGCACAGTCTGAAAGAAGAAGGCGCAGACGTAAGTCTTTGAATGAAATGGCCAGATCACACTCATGGGAGTTGTGGACTGATCTGAGTATAAATCGATTAGTTCAATATTTTGTAAAGGGCGGGGGGTGTTCTTCATAGGCTGGAGAGCCGAGGGAGTTTCAGGAGCAGGGATTTGTAATTTTTCAGTTTGTATGCCTGAGGGCTTGGATTGTAAATATATGTTATTGAAGATTCCTTTGAATCATTTTTATCAGACCATCTTCTTAGTTTACACGCTATTTTTGTTTTCCTTCTTGTCTAAATGTAATCTCTCTGATTTATGGATTCCTGAGATGATGGAGTTTTTGTTTCTATTATGCCCATCTTTCATGGTTCATTAGATTTTCTCTGTTTTCCTTCTTGTCTGAGTGTAATATCTCTGATTTATGGATCCCCGAGGCGATGGAGGTTATGTTGTTGTCATGCCCATATTTCATGGTTCATCATATTTTCTCTGTTTTCCTTCTTGTCTGAATGTAATCTCTCTGATTTATGGATCCTTGAGGAGATGGAGGTTATGTTTCTATCATGCCCATCTTTCATGGTTCGTCAGATTTTCTCTGTTTTTCTAATTGTCTGGATGTAATCTCTCTTATTTATGGATCCCTGAGGCAATGGAGGATTTGTTGCTATCATGCCCATATTTTGTGGTTCACCAGACATTTTATGTCTTATTCTCCTCATCACCACATTAATCCTTTTCTCTGATAGGTGGTTTAAATGCCTTCCTTATCCACGATACTTATGACTCCATAGCCCAATGGTCCCAAACTGATTTGCAGTTACTTTTGTTATCTTTTCCTCTCTCTACGGTCTCACTGATCCACCTTCTCAAACCATTTTAATCCTTTTACTTTATCTTGATGGGTACTGGGCTTATCCTCTTGCAGTCAGAGGGTGACTCTTAGTGCTAACACAACCCTTCAAGGATGAGGTATTGTGCGATGTTGTTTCATTGGATGTCTATGATGTTCTTTTGGGCCAACCATATATGTAGAAGCACCATGCTATTTATGAGTCTCGACCCCGTAGTGTCATTGTTACTCTAGGGGGTCAACTCTACATGATACCAAAGGTAGTTCTGACTATTGTTCCACAAAAACAATGTCGCAAGATAATCTCTCATAGTACAAAATTCAGCCTCTTCACAATCTATTCAAAAGGTGAATAGAAGGACACTAGAACCACTGCAGCCTTGGCCCAAGACCTTTCTATCCAACATAAGCAGATTGCAGAAGAGAAATAAGATATTGTTTCTTCACCTACAATGGTGCCTACACATTTCTCAGTCAATCCAAGATACAACAGGTTGATTGAACATATCCCACCCTACTAGCAACAGGTTCGTGACAACCTTCAACAAGCTAAGCAACACAACTTCTCCAACAAGGCAAGCAACTCACCAAGATTCATATTCAACAAACACTTTCCCCTCTCCCCTTGGAACTCAACGCAATGGAGACCATTGATTCCTAAGGAGGCAGGATTGATCCATGTGGATATCGGTGGCCACCCACCTATTCCAACTGGCTCAAAATAGTTTGTTGGAAATTTACTATTTTTAGTAGTTTTTTTCGGGTCCTAAACTTTTAGGGCCATTTTGAGGGCCTAAACAATGTTTTTTCACGATCATGAACCTCAATGATAATCAAAGGATCTTATTGGTCCCCCAAAATGAAGTGCCTCGTCGATACATTTCCAACAAGATATTGTGCGCCCCAAACAAACATCGTATGCCAAAGTTACACCCCCGGGAAGTTGATACACCAAACTACCCAAAACGAGATCCACAAAATTGTTGGCTTTTCATCTTCCGAGGTTAGGGTTTTGGATTTTCTTTATGTTAAAAAGGCCTTTGGAGCCTCATTGTAACAATCATCTTCTTGTGAATGAGCCTAGCCGTCACATATCTTCTCAGAGATAAGTTGTCACCATTCTAGCGAGACTTTCACTCTGTATTTCTATAGTTTTGTACATTTCACTCATTAATAGAAATTGTGTATTATTGTATCTCTATGTTTATGGTTATGTAACACCACTTTTTCGGTTAACAAACTTCACGGAAATATAACACCCACTTGGGGTTATAAAACAACATGTTTTTAAACAAATGAAACACATTTAAACTCAGAGTAAGTGATATAAATTATTGCTATCATAATTTTAAGAATGACATTAACCATAATTCATCTGCACAACAAAATACATGATAAAATATAAGCATCATAGGCATGCAAAACATAACATTTAACGTAAGCTTATACTTATATTGAAACTGAGGTATTTCCACCAACCAGGTGCATGCCTTCCACAAACCTCCTAGCCTTAGACCACACTACTCATCAGCTCAGCAGTAGGTCACCCCCGAGCTGGGACTAAGCTCCACCCCAAGGCAAGGAATCCTAGGCTAGGCTAAGGTTACAGGGAAAACACACAGTCATGAGGAAGGAATTCTCTCCCAGGAACCACTCATGCTCACTACCCACAGACTCTCCTTCCCCACATGCCTGTTCCACCCCAGGAATATGCACCTTCTCTGTCACCTAGACAGTCCTTCGACTGCTAACCTCCCTTGCCTTGGGTTACAACAATAGACCGGACCAGAAGTCTCTGAGCTCTGTGGCAGCTATAGGGTTCCTTCCAGGAGTTCTCTCCTTCCTCTCTACACTCTCTTACCTGGAGAGAGTCGCTCAAAAACCAAGCAACCTGTTCTTCCAATTCAACCACCTCTCTCTCCCGGAGAGAGTGTTTCACAAACTAGCCAACAAGCCCCATGCAATCTAGCACTACATGGCCACAACATCTAATGGAAAAAAGAACACAGGCTTTCCAACAGGTTCAACAATGGCGAATGGACTCACAGATATGGTTTCGAACAAGACTCCATGCATAGGCTCAATACTCAGACATAGGATGTTTCGGCTTCTCAGAATCAACACACAAGCTTCTAGATCAGTGGATGTACTGGGTATCTCTTGCAAAGGTCGGATGGGATGTCCCATTCAAAAAATCGGGAAGAATGGAGAAGAACCCCTCTCACAAATCATCTTGGCCATTTATTCGCATGCACCAGGGTTGACACTTGTCACTCTTGGAACTGCATGCGTTCCA
This sequence comes from Picea engelmannii, assembly GCA_009831015.1. NCBI lineage: Eukaryota > Viridiplantae > Streptophyta > Pinopsida > Pinales > Pinaceae > Picea > Picea engelmannii. The sequence goes on from ML787575.1 coordinate 57,826, forward strand.
TCAACATGCATCTGCTTTGCACGTTTTCCCCTTGCCAGGAACTTAGGATAAACAACATAAAATGCACATGTTCTTTGGAATAATAATAAAATATTATTTTCAAAGCTTAAGCCCCCTAGGCTTAACACTTAGCCCCTTTTCCCACCTTCTAGCCCCTAATCCATTTCCCTCTCTATGGATGCTCAGTCCCCCATCACTCATTCATCGTGTCGGCCTACACGCAGCGATGTTTATATTTCATTAATGTGCTGCATACATATAAGTACAAAATCAGGTCCATGGCCTACAACCCTTAGGCTCTCTCTTTGGCCTAATAATCACATAAGCCCATCGACTTATACAAACTTGGCTCACCAGCCTATAACACATATTTACAATTCATTTCATACATCAGACTTACAAAGGGCTCGGCCTTGGGGACACTACAATTCCCCTCCCCTTATTTATGCACTGTCCTCAGTGCAACCTTACACTGTCTCTGCAAGATTTTTCCAAAATTTTCAAAAAGATGCGGGTACTCTAACCGCATAACCTCTTCATGCTCCCATGTCGCGTCCTTAGGACCGTACCAAGTCCACTGGACCTTTACAAGTTCTATGGCTCGATTCTGGAGCTGTTTGCTTTTCCTGTCCAATATGCTCACAGGATGCGCTTGCAGGACGCCTTCTGGTTCCACCAGAATCACATTCCAATCGACAACATGATTAGCATTAGGTATATATCTCTTAAGAAGTGAAACATGAAACACATTATGTATAGTCACAGATGCAGGTAATGCAAGCATGTATGCAACTGGCCCAATCCTTTCCAGGATCTCAAATGGCCCACAAAATCTTGCTGCCAACTTGGTGCAACTTCCTAGCTTTAGAGAACTCCTGTTAGTTTTTAATTTCAAGAAAACATGATCACCCACTCTGAATTCTCTGTGGGTTCTGTTACTATCAATGTAACTTTTTTGCCTGTCCTGAGCAACTTTTAGATTCTGTTTAATCCTTATCATTTGGTCTTCCATCTCTTTGAGCAGCTCAGGCTCAATCACTGCTCTGTCAGCTGGATTATCCCAGCTTACTGGTGTGTTGCACTTTCTTCCATAAAGTGCTTTGAATGGGCTCATCTTCAACGATGTATGATACCCATTATTGTAGGCAAATTCTACTAAATGAAAGTAGTCTTCCCACCTTGATGGTTTATCCATCACATACATTCTCAGTATGTCTTCTATTACTCTTTTCACCCTTTCTGTCTAACTATCAGACTCATGATGATACGTTGTACTAAAGTTCAGATTCGTTCTGAAACCCTTGAACAGTCCTTTCCAGAAATTCGAGGTGAATTTCGAGTCCCTATCAAACACAATTGTCTTAGGAATTCCGTGCAAGTGTGCCACTTCTTTTAAGAAGATATCAGCAACATCTGTTGCCTTGTGAGTGGTTTTCAATGGAATAAAATGGGCAGCTTTTGTAAGCTTGTCCACCACCACCATGATTGAATCATGCTACTTGCTTGTTCTGGGCAATCCTGTGATAAAATCCATTGTCACCACTTCCCATTTCCACTCAGGAATGGGTAAACGCTCAAGCAACCCTGCTGGGTGCCTATGCTCAACCTTAACTTTATGGCACTCCATACATCTGGCGATGTATTCCATGATTTATTTCTTCATACCTAGCCAAAAATAATGGCTTTTGACTGCTGCCACAGTCTTTTAATGTCCAAGATGTCCAGCATAAGCTACATTATGCATTTCTTTTAGAATTGCCAGCTTCAATTCTTGGACATTGGGTACATACACTCTATTTTTATACAGAAGTAAGCCATCAGTTCCCAAGGTGTAACTTTCATGGGTCTGTGGTCTCTCACGTTGTTGTAGCTTTGCTACCCGACCTCTGTACTGCAAATCAACATTTGCAGCTTCCAAAATTCTGTCCTTGATCTCGGTTTTGTACATGCTAATGGCTATAGCATGTAATTCGTGCACTTTTCTGTTGAGTGTGTCAGCCACCTTATTTTCTTTCCCTTTGATATGCTTGATATCAAAGTCATATTCACACAGAAACTCCAGCCATCTGGTTTTCCTGGCATTTAAAGTTGGCTGATCAAATAAATACTTCAGACCATTGTGGTCTGTTCTCAGTTCGAATCTCCTTCTCATGAGGTAATATCTCCATTTCCTCAATGCATGGACGATTGCTGCCAGCTCTAAATCATGAGTGGCATAATTCCTTTCATGCTCTTTCAGCTTTCAGGACTCATAACAAATTACAAATCCCTCTTGGCTGAGAACTCCTCCCAGCCCCTCCTTACATGCATCTGTGCACACCACAAAATTCATATTTGGATCTGCAATCTTCAGGATTGGAGCGTTGGTTAGCAGTTGCCTCAATCGCTGGAAACTACTCTCACACTCTTCAGTCCACTGAAACTTCTTCTCCTTCCTTTGCAAGGAAGTGATAGGGTGAGCTATCTTTGAGAATCCAACTATAAACCTTCTGTAGTAGCCTGCCAGACCCATAAAAGATCTAAATTCTGACACATTCCTTGGCGCTGACCATTCTCGGATGGCTTCAACCTTTTCAGGATCCACAACGATCCCCTTTTCTGAAATAATATGTCCCAAGTAATGGATCTGCCTTTGATAAAATGAGCATTTTCTTAGCTTGGCGTACAACTGGTGTTCTCTCAACACTTGCAACACCATTCTCAGGTGTTGCTCATGCTCTTCCTCTGACTTGGAATACACCACGATGTCATCCAGGAAGACTATGACAAACTTGTCTAAATAGTCCTTGAATACACAATTCATTAAGTACATGAAAACAGCAGGTGCATTTGTCAGTCCAAATGGCACCACTGTGAATTCATAATGACGGTACCTTGTTCTAAAGGCGGTCTTGCTAATGTCCTCATCATTTATTCTCACTTGGTGATATCCAGATCTGAGATCTATTTTTGAAAATATTTTCGCGTCCTTCAACTGATCAAAAAGATCATCGATCCTTGGCAGAGGATACTGGTTCTTGACAGTTACCTTGTTCAACTGTCGGAAATCAATGCACAGCCTCAACATCCCATCTTTCTTCTTCACGAATAGGACCGGGGCTCCCCAAGGTGACACGTTGGGGCGAATGTGTCCCTTCTTTAGTAGCTCTTTGAGCTGCAATTGCAACTCCTTTAACTCTGATGTACTCATTCGATAAGGATCCTTTGAAACTGGAGTTGATCCAGGCATCAAATTTATAGAAAAAACAATGTCCCTCTTCGGAGGTAGTCCAGGTACCTCCTGAAATACGTCCTTGAACTCTGTGAGTACCTTGTAGTCTTCCAGATTTGAGACTGCATCACTGGATGCTTCTCCCACATGGGCTGCAAATAACTGACAGCCTTTCTTGTAACACTTCTTCAGCTGCATGGCTGAGATTTCTCTGACAACCACAACTCTGGGAATTCCTTGGATTGTTACCTGATTTCCCTCTTCATCTAGGCATGTGAACTTCTTGTTACGACAATCCAGAAGGGCATGGTGCTGGTCCAACCAGTCCATCCCAATTAAGCAGTCATAAGAGCCTAAAGGCAGAATATTTAATTCAGTCTTAGTGCTCAATCCTTTCATGTCCACTGAATAAGACTTAACCAATTTAGTGACCTTCATTTTGGTTCCTGTGGCTAACTGCACTAGCCAAGACTTTTCATGTTTTCTCCTTGATAAACACAAACTTTCCACCACCCTAGGATCTACATAACTATGGCTAGCCCCTGAATCAATTAAAATAATAAGTGGTCGGTTGTTAATCATACCTTCCACTTCAATCATGTGCGATTGAAATTCTGCTTGTTTGTTGTCCAGGGCTGCGTAGATCCTTGGCATTCTGCTGCTCATATCCTCCACATTTTAATCTTGCTGAACAATTTGAACAATTCTCGCTTTATATTTTCTGTGGGGGCAGTCTCTGTACCTTTGGTTTCCTTTACAACCCCAACACTCCATAGGTGGCGGTCTTGGCATTTGCTCACCCCCTTCAGCCTTCCTGGGCTCTCTAAAGGATGGTTGTCCGTGGGGACTGTTTCTGAAAAAGGGAGGCTTGTTTCCCTTCTGCCTCTGCTCTTTCCTGAACTTCTTCTGATCATCCCAAGCCTCCCGAAAAGTAGGCCTTTCTCTTTGTTGTTCATACAAGAATTTCTCCCTTCTTATCATTTCTTCCATGGTCTTAGGATCATCATACTGAATCTTATCACCGATGGAAGGTGGCAGTCCACTCAGATACCTTTGAATCTTGATAGTCTCATCTTTGATGAATGGGACATATTTCAGCAGTTCCAAGAAACTTCATTCGTACTCATCCATGGTCATTCTACCTAGCTTGAGTTCGAAGAACTCCTTCATCTTTCTGTCATAATATCTTTTGGTCAGGTATTTCTTTTCGAAATACCTCTTAAACTCCTTCCAGGTGATATCTTTCTCTCTGATGTGTTGCACTTGCAGCAACTGATCCCACCACATGGATGCTTTTCCTTTTATTTGATACATCGCAATTCTTCCTTCTGCATGAGGAGTAGTTCTGTAGTTGGAAATATTTCTTCATGCCAAGAAACCATGTTTCGACATCTTCCTCCTTCTTATGTTCTCCATCGATCGTTGGAGGCTCAATCTTGTTCATCTCCCCTTTCAATTCATCCTTTCTAGATTTTCGGTATTTTCTGGTAGGGGACAGGATTGAACTACTGTGTGTTTCCTTGCCAGAATGCTTTGGGAAGAGACGGTAATGTTTGCTACCACTCCTCAATTTCCTTCTCCTCTCAGGGGTTCTGACACTTCTTGATCTGCTTGTGTCACTCTCTTTTTCCAATTTCTTTTCTATTCTTTCCAGGCTCTTCAACATTTTTAAGTTGAATTCACCCTGTTGATCCTTGATTTTCATGAGTTTTTGGCTATTAGCTCAGCGAGCCTGGGCATCTTTCTGCAATCTTTCAATGAGTTTCATCATATGTCTTTCCTTATCCATCTCTTTTCCGTGCCCTTTAGAGTTTGTTCCTTTGACTCCCAGGTTGACATTCCTTCCTACCCTTTCATCCTCTGTTTCAGAGGCAATCTGCACCTCTTCCAATTCCATACTCAGTGTCGGTTTTCGGCTGTCATGACACTCATTGAAATATGCACACACGACGTCCAACCAACCGAAGGTTGTCAGGCCTTAACCCTTACAACATCACAATATTCATAAATCAACGTGAGTGAGAAAACATTTTAACTTCACAAAGTTTTCTGAGCTCTGACGGTTCTGTAATTTCGAGACTTCGAGACTTCTGGTTTTGGGGTTTTGTTCCACGAGGCTCTCACACTAATTTTTGGGTTTCGGGTCTTCGGTACCCGGGAGTTCATAACGCAGTGACTCCCAACTTCTTGTCGCTACAATCCCCAAAATCCAATAAATGGTTTCTTGTACGGGATCCAACGATCCTCGATGAGTTGGGTTTAACGGTCCAGATCTTTTTGGAATTTCGTGAATCGGAAGTTCACGATGCAGCGAATCCTAATCTTTGTCGCCTCAATTCCCAAATTCCAAAAATTCGGTTTCCTTACTCTCTGGGCCCACAACACAGCTGTCGCCCTTAAAATCTACTACGGTTCTTCCGTCTCCGAAGACTTCGGGACTTCAGGACTTCAGGTTTTGAGATTTCGATTCTTGAGACTTTCAGACTCGCTTTCCTTCCCAACCCCCGACTTTCGAATTCCGATTTACTTTATCCTCCGGGCCCACAGCACAGCTGTCGCCCTTCACCACAATGGTGTGTGGTATGTTCAGGAGGGTCCACGTCACCTTCAGTGACGTCATCAGGTCCCACCACTGTCACCTGTCTTCTCGACTCACTAGCACGTGGTACACATTCATGCACCCACGTCCATTCCAAGCAAAATCCCACGGTTAGACTCCTTCCTCAGATCTACGACACAGATATTTTCGGTGTTTCAGGGTTTCGGGTAATGAGAGTTCATGCATCCCACATCTTGAACTTCCGTCTGTCGAAATCCTGAAATTACAGTTTACTCCTCCGTTGAATCGGACGATCAACTCCCTTCCTACGATCTACGGTGTAGATCGTTTCGGGATTTCGGGTTTCGGGTTTTAGAGGTGTTCACCTTCCTCACTTCCCATCTCCCAACTTTGAGAAATTCAAAAGGTTTTCGTCACTAACTCGAGCGCGACTCTGCCAGATCTAACGGTCGAGCCTTCCTCCCAGATCTACAACATAGATCTTCTCAGTTTTTCGGGTTTTCGGGAGTTCGTGTATTGTGATTCCCATGCCCCTGTGCAACTCCAAAGGGTTTTTAAACCCTACGTACATTTTCCTGATCCGACGGTCATGAGGGTTCACTACTTCCCTCCTGAACAGATCCTAAGGCTCTAGCACTGCTGGTGTGGAGTCCTCTCTCCTCGTGGCCATATACCACACCCGCTGCGGTTTCACAACACCGCTATACCTCATGAGCTTAAAGGAACGGTCAAGTAGCTCCTTGACACTCTAGACCATACCAGGGTCCGAAATTGGTCCTCCAAACACAATTTCTCCTCTCACCCTCGGTCCAAATACCACTCCACTGGCCCATCTAGGCTCAGTGTCGAAACCTTGGCTCTAATACCAAATTGTAACACCACTTTTTCGGTTAACAAACTTCGTGGAAATATAACACCCACTCGAGGTTATAAAACAACATGTTTTTAAACAAATGAAACACATTTAAACTCAGAGTAAGTCATATAAATTATTGCTATCATAATTTTAAGAATGGAATTAACCATAATTCATCTGCACAACAAAATACATGATAAAATATAAGCATCACAGGCATGCAAAACATAACATTTAACATAAGATGATACTTATCTTGAAATTGAGGTATTTCCACCAACCAGGTGCAGGCCTTCCACGAACCTCCCAGCCTTAGACCGCATTGCTCATCATCTCAGCAGTAGGTCACCCCCGAGCTGGGACTAAGCTCCACCCCAAGGGAAGGAATCCTAGGCTAGGTTGAGGTTACAGGGAAAACACACAGTCACGAGGAAGGAATTCTCTCCCAGGAACCACTCATGCTCACTGCCCACAGACTCTCCTTCCCCACATGCATGTTCCACCCCAAGAGTATGCACCTTCTCTGTCACCTAGACAGTCCTTCGACTGCTAACCTCCCTTGCCTTGGGTTACAACAACATATCAGACTGGAAGTCTTTGAGCTCTGTGGCAGATACAGGGTTCCTTCCAGGAGTTCTCTCCTTCCTCTGTGCACTCTCTCACCTGGAGAGAGTCACTCACAGACCAAGCAACATGTTCTTTCAATTCAACCACCTCTCTCTCCTGGAGAGAGTGTTGCACAAACTAACCAACAAGCCCCATGCAGTCTAGCACTGCGTGGCCACAACAGCCGACGAGAAAATAGACATGGGCTTTCCAACAGGTTCAACAATGGCGAATGGACTCATGGATATGGTTTCGAACAAGACTCCACGCATAGGCTCAATACTCAGACATAGGATGTTTCGGCTTCTCAGAATCAACACACAAGCTTATGGATCAGTGGATGTATGGGGTATCTCTTGCAGAGGTCGGACGGGATGTCCCGTTCAGAAAATCAAGAAGAATGGAGAAGAACCCCTCTGACGGCTCATCTTGGCCGTTTATTCGCATGCACCAGGGTTGACACTTGTTACCCTTGGAACTGCATGCGTTCCATCATCATGCATCCGCTTTTCACGTTTTCCCCTTGCCAGGAACTTAGGATAAACAACATAAAATGCACATGTTCTTTGGAATAATAATAAAATATTATTCCCAAAGCTTAAGCCCCCTAGGATTAACACTTATCCCCTTTTCCCACCTTCCAGCCCCTAATCCCTTGCCCTCTCTATGGATTCTCAGTCTCCCATCACTCATTCATCGTGTCGGCCTGCACGCGGCGGTGTTTATATTTTATTAATGTGTTGCATACATATAAGTACAAAATCATCTCCATGGTCTACAACCCTTAGGCTCTCTCTTTGGCCTAATAATCACATAAGCCCATCGGCTTATACAAACTTGGCTCACCAGCCTATAACACATATTTATAATTCATTTCATACATCAAACTTACAAAGGGCTCGACCTTGGGGACACTACATGTTATATCTCTGATATATCTATGTTATATTATTGGATATATTATATATCTATGTACATTTATTTATTTTATCTCCTCTCTCATTTCGTGCTGAAAATAATATAGATCACACACAATCTATCAAAACTAATGGAGGATTAATATTATGAAAATGCAACCCAAACATACCTTTGACCTATGTTGGATCCTCTACAAGAGATCTATCAGCCCAATGTAAACCAAGAATAATGTTCGTAAGGGATAGGACTATATTGCTAGGGGTGCTTGGATACATTCTTGATTGCAGTGGATTTAGGATATTATATGGTCGTCTTGAGATTATTCATATTCTAAGGTAACCTAACACTTGTACAATCTAATTTTGGGAATGTATTGCATGTCTTTGCATGTAATCTATTTTCGGTAAAGGAACTAGATTTGTAATCTAATCTGGGTAAATGGATTAGGGTTTAGGATGTCATGGAATGCCTATATATTGTATTGCAATGGTAAATTTAATATAATATCAAGAAGAGAGAGGTGCGGCTCTAAGGTTTTCTAGTTTTTCGAGTTAAAGGTTTCCAAAGTAAATATCGATGTAAAATGTATGGTTGTTCTTTTTTCTTAAGAATATATATGTGTTGTTTCATTTTTTGGGTTTAAAACTTAAATTTGGTATCAAAGCGAGGTTATTGGCTTCAGGGGGACACCTTTGTTGCTAAGGGTTTGGCTCGTTTTGATAGAGAAAGTTTATCTTGGGTCTGTGATAAACATGGTTTCATTGGGAGCTTTGTGTTGGTGATCATTTTTTTGAAAGAGAATATGAGTAGTTCTAAAATCGAGATTGAGAAATTTAATGGAAGCTCAAGATGGAGGACCTTCTTGTAGATGAAGAATAATGGGTTGTTGTGGATCCTATTTTTGCACCTACATGTATGTTAGTGGAAGACTGGATGAAGTTGGAGATGAAGGCAAAGAGTACAATCAAGTTGTGTCTTTCAGATTCAATGCTAATAAATGTTTCGAGAGAAGCTACAACCAAGACATTATGGGATAAGTTAGAGACTTTGTATTAGTCTAAGTCCCTAGTAAACAAACATTTCCTATGAAAGAAGTTGTATCTTCTAAGGATGAATGATGGAGATTGCATTATAGAGCATCTAAATGCCTTTAATACTATGGTAAGTCGGTTGTAGTATGTTGATATTAAAATTTCTGACGAAGATAAGTGCATTAGTTTACTGTGAGCTTTGTCAAATTCATGGTATAGTTTGGTTGTAGCTATTGGGAGTAATACACTCACATTAACATTTGATGATGTGGTTGCATCCTTGCTATCGGAAGAAATGAGGTGGTAAACCATGGATAATTAGAGCATTGATGCCTTATTTGTAAGAGGTAATTCCCAAGATAGAAATAAAAAATAAATCTTTAGGGGGGAGATCTAAATCTAAAGGTAGATCTAAATCTCCAAGAAAATATTTAAAGAAATGTTAGAAATGTGGTAAAGTTGGGAATTCTAAGAAGGATTGTAGATCTAAAAACATTGATAAAGGGAAGGGATCTGATGATGTTCCTTATACAGAAGGGAAGACCTCATCAAAGGAAGGAGGGAATGTGTACTTGGCATCTTCAAGCACACATGCAGATCGTGATGTATGGTTGATCGATTCAGGTGCTTCTTTTTATATGACTCGCCACAGGGAGTGGTCCCATGAATATGAAAAGTATAATGGAGGTGATGTTTTCCTATGGGATGACTCAACAACTAGAAAACAAAATACCACAATAGCACCAAATATATTTGAATACAATCACCACACAAGATATATGGAACAATATAGAAATCCACCACTTTATTATATCAAAACCCTTAGGGTAGGGAAACACCATACAATGGATGTTATTATGGAAGGGATCCTCTCATGTTCACTTGCCTCTTCGAGGGGGAAACCTCCTAAAGAGATTCAGCTCCAAATACAATACTTCTCTTCATATCACATTAAATTGCATGAACCCCTTTATATAGTGAAACCAACAACCTAAGAACATTCTAGAGGAGAAACCTTCTAGAAGCAAAAGTCCTCTTACATTTATTATATCTAACTAACTACCATAATGGGCCTGATTTAATACTATAGTGGACCTAGTCCACCTTACATTGAATGGCCTCCACTATGGGCCCTCCAGGCCCCCCACTACCTCTCTAGCTACCTAACAATAACATTGATAATGTCATGAGTAAACAGTTGTTGTGTGCAATAATCATAATAGTTATGCACAAAATCAAGGTTCTTATAGTATGGAATTTTTCTAGTAAATCCTAGAATTCTAATCAACAATCCTTCTACTTCCAATACTAATAATTTCTTTTGCAATGAAGTTTGAACTACTGATAGAGACACCCTACCTAGTGTCCCCAATTTACACAATCTTAGGCAGCTCCAATTTCCTAAGTTGCACAATAATCCTATAATGAGGCTACGAAGGATCATAACAATAAACTTGATCTGAATTCAAACCTCGTGAGTTGACCACATTCATGGATCGACTCATCCATTAACTGGAGCACCTCTATCACGCCCTCAATGGATCAACTCATCCATTAATTGGAGCACTTCTATCATGCCCTCACTGTCTCTGCAACTTCAATGTCTAAGTAGGATCTTAATACTTAGCCTCTATCAATATCGATATTTGTTCACAACAATGGTGCTTTTATTAAGTTCCTATAGGACCAAGAGCTAGGTCCACAGTCTAAATCCAACAAGGTGTGGGATGTTTAGCATATATGAGCCCAGAGGGCTTATCTCATTTTCACATGTCCAACGACTTGAACCATAGACTTATGTGAAAGGTGCTAACAAGACTTTAGTACCAAGTCTCCAAACATATGACCCTTTTCACCATGTGACCCAAACCTATGATAAAGCGCTGCTCCAAAAAGGTGCTAACTTATAACTTACCAACCCGAGCTGATCAACGGTTGTGTTTTAATCAACCGATCACTTGAGCGGTCCACATTATCTCACAATGGGCCAGAGTGACCGATGTTGGGAGGTCTACAAGCCTTGACACGTGGATCTTGGGATCCACAATTTTCCCCCTTTTCGCAGATTGACATCGAAATTAACCCTTGCACACTTCCAAATGTGAAAATATCTTCACCCTTCGATCTCTGCTCTCAAATTTTGATCCGATGACTCCGAAATAATTTCTTTTTTTCTCTGTATTCACCATTAACAACCAAAATCCATGATTCATGTGCTCTTTGCTTGCAATCCAACGATCTCAAATGATCTGAATAGTCACGGTTTCTTCCCAATTACAAAAAGTGTAATGAAATAGGATCATCGATCCTGCAAGTGATCGATGATCATTTCATATTCTCCTTGGTTCTAGTCTTGCCTGGAATTGCACCTGCACCTTCAATATTTAGATGGATCTCCATTTACACATATCTACACAACAAAGATATTGATCATCGATCCTTACAATGATCGATGATCACTAGATATAATTTCTTATTCCATATTTTTTAAAGGCCAAACCCTCTTCTACCTCAGAGTCCCCTCAAATGGATTCTTCCTTCTTCAATCCTCTCACCTTAAATATGGACTAAGACCTGTAATTGTGCCTGGAACCACATTTAGTTTTTCCATCTCGATATAGAATGGTTCTCCTAGACATTCACACATTTTAAAGAGATCGCCTACCTGCAACCACAATATTAACTAGGCATGCAAAGATTTATAGAATTTTATAAGGAACCACAAATAACCATATAACAAGGATACTCATTCCATGAATAGAGGTATCTCAGAAACACACTCAAAATAGAGTGTATTTTCCTTCATTAATCATATGCACTCTTACTGTACATAAATTTACATAAGGCCTCCTCAAATGGCCTTTCACTCTCATACTCTCCTTTAGCTTGATTTCCTCATTGGGTGGCCTCTCCAAATGCCTCTTATGCTTACAAACTTATACAAAACGATATTGAAACTAATTTTGTTTCAAAACCAAAATCCCCTCACTTGACTCTTGTCTTTAGAACTCACAAAATCCTCACATATTTATAGGATTTCCTATTATCCTTCCATTTCTCTCAATTAAGCCACTTACATAATAATAGAGAAACCAACTCTCTTTCTCTTAACAAACACAATCCTACGAGATATATTTCTAGAAGTAGACCTGATTACAATACATTCTCAATCTCAATCCTATTTACACAAATCCTCTAGAATTCCTTTAAACCTAGGAATTTAATTAAACAAACAACCAAACTCACTAAGGGAACCCACTCCCTTGGTAAACGAAGACCACTTAGGTCTAGTCAAATAAACTAGGTTTTGGAGGCTAGAATGCTCTTGCATCAGACTCCCAAGAAACAAATTGTTCATGATCTCATGATCATGAGTTCCATTTGATTGGAGTCCACCTGGATCCCAAACTTCAAGGTGTAGTTGTCTAGCTGCTTTGCTACCTTGTTGTTGTCTTGCTGCAATTTCCTCCAATTCTCCATGCTTCCAAACTTTATGTTATTGTTTCCCACTTGGTTTACTTATGAAAATTCTTTCAGTCAACTGCATTTTATTGTTGACTGTCCTCCCTTTTCAACAATATCTCCTCTTGGATGTTTTCCTCATTAGCATCCACAAATCATCAATATCAACATCCAACTCTGTCCTTGACTGAATTTCTTTGTTGTCACCTCTCCTTTGTTGATGTATGTACTTTGCATATTTCTTCTTATTGTCTTCCAAGACAACCTCTTCTTCCTCTAGCTCTGAATTTACATCCTGAATATGCAGTCTTTGGCTTACTATCCTTTCCTCCAAGAAATTCAACTCTTCATACAATCCAACAAAACCATCTTGAATTGTATTTTTAACCCCCATGCAATATCCATCTGTTAGTTCTTCTGCCAACCACTACTCCAAAACGTCTATATCCTCTTTTGTACTTTCTATTTTGTACTTCCTTCCTCTGGCATAAAACTTCATTAAGTCTTCCAATGGTTGTAACCTCTCTGAACATGTCTTCATGAAGTAACTCTTTATCTTCTTTACTTGTTCAAATTCTATGAAATGATACTACCTCATTTTCCTTTAGGACCTAAATTAAATTTTGTTCTCATTCAGCTCCCTTAAAATCTACATGCATATCCCAACCATTAGTTTTAGAGTCACAAGATTCTTGAATTCTTGTTGTTGTCAACATCATCATGCATTCTTCCATATGTTGCATAATGTCTCCATCTTGTTCTATTGCTGAAGATTCCTCTTCAAATAATTTGTTCTTATTATCCTGATAACCATTAAAAGCATTCATTTGGTTGTCTTCATCTTCCTCATTAAGTCCACCATCTTCAATATTAGTAAATACACGCTCAATTAGGAATTTCTCTATCTCAACCATCTCTTCTAGAAGTCTCATTTCTTCATTAACATGCACAAGCACATCATCCAATTGCTTGTCATCACTTGCCAAATATGCAATCACAAACAAAGTGTCAGAATAATAAATATAAGTCTCTTCATTTGATGCATCAATCGTCATATCCCCATGTTTATCTGAACTAGTCCAATAGTTCATAAGATTATCAAGAAATCTTTCCTCGACATCTCTAGATTCCTCTTCATCGAGGAATAGTCATTGTCCAAGCTCACATAGGAAATCATTCCTCTCATACTCAGTTGCTCTGAGTTATTCTTTCAACCTAGCATACAGTCTTTGCCTCAACTTTGTTTGCAATGAATGACATCTCACCTTCTTCTTCATTGTCCAACCATATCTCTGGTCCTCTGCATACTCTAGTAGCAACTCCATTAGTACATTAAGATGTACTCTCAGCTCATCCATTTCCCTATCAAATTTATCATCACTCATATTCCTTATGCCAACTACCTTGGAATTTATGTCTACATGATTGTGACTTCTCTCTAAACCCTTAAGGTGACTATCAATAGTCATCCTTACCTCCTTCTGTGGATTTTCCTTATCCACTTGTGAGTTGTAATAAGACTTTCCCATCTATGTAACAAGTTTGCAACTTGTCACTAGTACCAAGTCATCCTCTTGGTATCCTCTTGGTTCTTTGTAGTAGAACCTCTCTTGAGCACTCCTTCTCATTAGCTTTCAAAATTGTTTGGCTTATGCATCTTTAACTGCTCACCTCTTCCTTTCAGAACTGCATTGTCCTCTTCTTCTTCAACAATTTTTAATTTTGTTGTTGGGTTCTGTCACAATTCATTCAATTGAGAGCTTTTCTCACCCTCTCTTCTTCTATCACAACTTCACTTGTTGTAATGGCTTCCATCAACCTTCCTTCTCTGTTGTCTGCAAACACAAATTCTTTATGACTATAATTAACATAAAAACAATAAATTCATGCCTTCAAGACCTTCACATGATATTTTCTTCCATCCATCTTGCACTTAATGGAAAAATTCCTGTTACAATGCCTTTGCATCAACTTTCTTTCAAAATCACACCCTCTCTAGACTAAACATTTTCTCTGAATTTTCCTCTAAGAGAACCCCTCTTCAATATCATACCAACTCTTTGTAATCCTCTACAATTCCTCCTTAAATCAACACAAGAACTCCACTCCTACCCTGGTATATTCTCCAGGAGAAACTCCTCTAATTCCTTTGCTCTCCAAAGAACATCATTATTCTTCTCACAATCACTATCAAATCTATAAGCACTAGGGTTTTCAACTCAATTCCAAAACTATACAAATTTACTTACTCACCAGGTTATCTACAATTTCCTTTTTTTAATTATTAAACATAAATCCTTGATCAGTTCAGGTTCTGAGAATTTCCATCTGATTTAACCTTCCCAAAGAGCTTACTCGCTTTGATACCACTTGATAGAGACACCCTACCCAGTGTCCCCAATTTGCACAATCTTAGGCAGCTCCAATTTCCTAATTTGCACAATAAGCCTGCAATGAGGTTGCTAAGGATCATAACAACAAACTTGATCTGAATTCAAACCTCGTGAGTCGATCACATTCATGGATTGACTCATCCATTAACTGGAGCACCTCTATCATGCCCTCAATGGATCAACTCATCCATTAATTGGAACACTTCTATCATGCCCTCATTGTCTCCACAACTTCAATGTCTGAGCAGGATATTAATACTTAGCCTCTATCAATCTCAATATTTGTTTACAACAATGGCGCTTTTCTTAAGTTCCTATAGGACCAAGAGCTAGGTCCACAGTCTAAATTCGATAAGGTGTGGGACTTTTAACATATATGAGCCCAGAGGTCTTATCTCATTTTCACATGGCCAACGACTTGAACCATAGACTTATGTGAAAGGTTCTAACATGAATTTAGTACCAAGTCTCCAAACATACGACCATTTTCACCATGTGACCCAAACCTATGATTAAGCATTGCTCCAAAAGGTGCTAACTTATAACTTACCAACCCAGGTTGATCAACAATTGTGATTTAATCAACCGATCACGTGAATGGTCTATGTTATCTCGCAATGGGACAGAGTTAGGTTTAATACCACTGTAGGGAGATGCGATAACACCAATCCTTGACACGTGGATGTTGGGATCCACAATTTTCCCCCTTTTCACAGATGGACCTCAGAATTAACCTTACGCACTTCCAAATGTGAAAATATCTTCACCCTTCAATCTATTCTCTCGAATTCCAATCCAACGATTCCGAACTAATTTCTCTTTTTCTCTGTATTCACCATTGAAAACCAGGATACATGATTCGCCTTCTCTTCACTTACAATCTAATGATCTCAAACAATATGAATAGTCATGGTTTCTTCCCAATTACACACAGTGTAATGAAATAGGATCATAGATCTTGCAAGTGATCGATGGTCATTTCACAATCTCCTTGGTTCTAGTCCTACCTAGAATTGCACCTGCACCTTTAATATTTAGATGGATTGTCATTTACAAATATCTACACAACAAAGATATGGACCATTGATCCTTACAATGTGTTAGCGTCGAAAGTCACTCCTGGATTGCTTGCAGGAGCAGAGCCCGACACCCATCAGCTTAATGTCACGATTTGTTTATAAGGGATGATCAAATGGAGATAATGGCTCAAGGAGGTATCACTCTAACTCAGGGACTAGATTTGGTACATAAAGAACAAAGGAGGTCTGGAATCCTAACTTCAGCCAGCGGGTTGATTAAAAGGTGAACATGTGGAAGACTTAGTGAGAAAGGTGAACAAACGACTTTGGGCAACAGGCTTTCGGTCGTTTGCAGAAGAAAGACTCTGAATGCAAGATCTGCTTGGTTCAGGGTCTCAAGGAACTGAGAGGGGACTTGACTGGATCCTCCAATTCCAAGTCACTCAGCGCTGGGGAAATCACAAGAACTGATTAGAGACAGCGCAACTATTACAGTGATCCATTACAACATCATCCTATAATAGCTACAGCTCGACTGGATCCTCCAATTCCGAGTTGCTCTAACACAATGTAAATAAAGACATGAAAGAAACTGGCATTCATAAGGCAAGAAGTCTCAAAAGTTCACACATAACCAGAATAACAATGCTTCATTAAAACTTTACAACCGAGAGCTCTGCTCAACCATCGATCCTTACAAAAATGGCGAAAACGCCTACATATACTCAAAAACCACCCCAACAACAAAAACAAGACGCTGCATTAAATAATTGCGTCTGCATGGCTTCTGACAGTCTGCCCATGCAGACTTAGGACGATCGTGTGCCCATGACAGACGCCATATTAATTGCACATGGCTCCAGCAAGGGGAGTAGCTGAGTCATTTAAATGCTGAGTTATCATGTGTAGACCTCCTTCGGCTGGTCGCGAAATCGGGCCTGGCTTCTCTGGAAGAATGGGTACACAGGACCCTCCTGAACAGACTGTTGGTCAGACCCTCCATGCTTTGCAATTAATGATTGAGGCGAGGCCTCAACCACCCTCTCTTTTCTTCGTTCATTGCTGAGCCGAAGCGGCTCTTTGGATCCTTGAGTGGAATCCCTGATGAAAACCCGACCCAGTCCACATGTCTCTTCTTCTTTCCTCACGGTCTCCTGTACTTCACCATGACTTTTCCCCAACTCTGTATCGGGTTTCGGGGTTTTACGTTCCCCGTTGTCAAGAGTTCTTGACCCTTTGAACTCCCGATCACCGATTCTCCGATGAGCGCTCTTTTGTCCTTAGCCCCTCCTGGCTAGGCTCAGGTCCATACGACCATCCCTCATAAGACCGCAACCCTATACCTCTGTCGGAGTTTCAGACTTTTCGATGCCAAAAATCATAAGTCCACGGGACTCACGATATGTCGAATCTCGACTTCGCCTGCCACCTATCCTTTTCTCGTGTGACCTCTTCTGGGGTCCACCTTCGTCACGATCGGGAAATCACGTATCACGATTCTGCAATGCATAAAACTCTCGCTCCCGGGATCTCCGATATCCCGATGGCTTCAACTCCGATGGACGCTTCCCTGTCGAGACCCTCCCCGATAACGCTGATCTCCTACCACGCGCCCTTTCCAGATGGACGGTCCCTATTGACTCTCGGGGATTCAGGACTTTCGCTGTCTTATTTCTATTTCTTGTCCCGAGACAAGAAATATCGCTAACATTAGGCTCCATGGGGGATAGAGTCGTCCCTGCGATGGTCTAAGAACTCATTCCGCAGCTTCAGTGCCTTGCTGTTGGGCTATGGAGTCATGCTGAAAACATCCCACTGCTGAAAATACAGGCCGAAAAATAAAAGTAACAAAATAAAGCTACATGCTCAAAGGAGCTTATTTATACACAATCCTAAACTAATAAAATATTTTACATGGGCTAGGTGAAAGAGAACTTCCACCATAGCCATTCAAGCAGCTTCCTGGATAGAAGCTCCTTCCTTTTGTCGATGATCACCAGTAGATGGTGTAACCGTGAAAATAGAACGGTTACACTCTTCAACTCCTCCTTACAGGATAGAGTTGAGATGAAATAGGGCGGCTCCAAAGCATAAGGGAAATTCCACTCCATGTATTCGCTGACAGGGTCATCAAATGAGTGGCCAATTCCAGGAAATTGGCGACATATGACCTCTTCTGCTACACAGTTGTTCACCTGCAGTCAAATATCTCTAATAAGCACAGGCGGGTGAATAACTGAAAAGGGCTCGCTGATCTCAGGTGGTGGCTGCTCACTGATTGGCTCTGCGCAGTCTGTAAACTGCATCTTCGACTGCTCCTATGGTTCTTCTGGTACCTCTTCTTGGCTCTCCCAAGGGCCAAAGTCATAATCATCATAGATAGGACCTGTTGGAGAGCTCTGCTTTTCAATTTGCTGCTCAGGGGGGCTGATTTCCTCGCATTGTCTTTAATTTGTGAACAAAGGAGAAGGCTCTGCAATCTTCTCTTGGAAGTTCTGGGTGTCCATCTCAGAACCTGATTCATAGCTGTCATACACGGGCTGGCTGCTACCCGGGTCATCAATCTGTGATGTGGGGCCTTGTTGATCCTCAACTGAGTAGTCGTTAAAGCTGGGTGAGCACCAAGCTTCTTCATCTTGCAAACAAGGAACTATCTCCAGATCCTCCTTTTCAATCCCAAATGTAAATACATCGTGGGAAATCTCGTGAAGAAAAAGAGAACAGTCCTCCTCCACAACTACCACTTCATCATTTTGTTCTGAGACATCAAGCTCATCATGGGTAGATGCTAATGCGCTCATGACATCTTCAGTCATCTCCTTTAAAGAGCCATCTAGAACATCTGCCTTGGTGACTGGAAAATCCTCCCCATTGTCCTCAGATTCCAACCTTGCATGTTGGGCAATGAGAGATATCATTAGTTCACTCAGAGCAACTTCCTCCCCCAGTCTTTTATCCTTACAGCCCTCATCATCACAGCCTTTTTTAGACATAATCATATCTGGGAGGATTTCTTCTTCTTGGTTCTCCCATGGGTTAGATTCATAATGACCATAAACAGGTCCCGTGGGAAATATTTTTTCATAATCGCCCTCAGTAGAGCTGCTAAGGGCCTCTACTTCAAAGGATGGGAAATCCTCAGCGTATTGTTTAGCTTCCCACCTGTCAAATCTGGCAGTGAGAGGTTTTATCAATTCCACAACTCCGTCCGAAGAAAAAGAATGGGGAGGAGAAAGGAATGATCCCTGATCTAGGTCATCAGGATCCTCCCCACATCTTACGTCAGAAACAACTTTCTCTTATATAGAGTTGTGGTATCCCTCACAAAAATTATGACAAATTAACTCAGGGGGGTACAGCCTCTGACAATAGGTGGTGAAAGCTGCATGGAATTCACTGAGTGAAGAAATGCTAGCAGGGGGTAAAGAATGATACCATTTACGTGCATCCCCTGCTAACGAGAACATGAACATTTTCAGTAAACTCACTGAGGTGCTGAGCAGGATTGTCCTCTTCACGCTCTCTAAATCTGGGCAAATAATCGCCCCATTCATCCATAGAGGGGACAACATTAAGAAAACTAGGAATAGAAGAAAAATTAAAAGGAGCAAACCTTCGAGCAAGGATTTCCTCCATATTGAACCAGTGGAGTCGCCAATTGATCCTTGAATCATGGAGTCGCTAGGTGAAAGATGTGCAGCTTCAAATATGCCCGGTCCTTGTTCACCATCAAAGGCCAGATCTTAACATTATCGTCACCCCAGGAAACTTCTCAAGCTGAGAAAGCAGCCGCTGAAACCTTCTCGAGAAAGCTCCTCTGGGTCATCTTTCAGATGTGCCAACAATGGCCACAACTGAAACAATAAAGTGGAAACAATGGAGTCGCCACAGTGGAGTCGCCAAGTGTACAATAGCAATCCGAATAATTCTAATTTATGATGCACCTTCAGAATCAGTTGATCATTGTCGTTCTACCCAGGGAAAATCTTCAACTTCGTCCCCGACAACGGCGCCATAAATGTTAGTGTTGGAAGTCACTCCTGGATTTCTTGCAGGAGTAGAGCCCGACACCCATCAGTTTAATGTCACAATTTGTTTATAAGGGATGATCAAATGGATATAATGGCTCAAGGAGGTATCACTGTAACTCAGGGACTGGATTTGGTACGTAAAGAACAAAGGAGGTCTGGAATCCTAACTTCAGCCAGTGGGTTGATTAAAAGGTGAACATGTGGAAGACTTAGTGAGAAAGGTGAACAAACGACTTTGGGCAGCAGGCTTTCGGTCGTTTGCAGAAGAAAGACTTTGAATGCAAGATCCGCTTGGTTCAGGGTCTCAAGGAACTGAGAGGGGACTTGACTGGATCCTCCAATTCCAAGTCACTCAGCGCTGGGGAAATCACAAGAACTTATTAGAGACAGCGCAACTATTACAGTGATCCATTACAACATCATCCTATAATAGCTACAACTCGACTGGATCCTCCAATTCTGAGTTGCTCTAACACAGTGTAAACAAAGACATGAAAGAAATTGACATTCATAAAGCAAGAAGTCTCAAAAGTTCACACACAACTAGAATAACAATGCTTCATTAAAACTTTACAACCGGGAGCTCTGCTCAACCATCGATCCTTACAAAAATGGCGAAAACGCCTACATATACTCAAAAACCACCCCAGCAGCAAAGACAAGACGTTGCATTAAATAATTGCGTCTGCATGGCTTCTGACAGTCTGCCCATGCAGACTTAGGACGATCGTGATCCCATGACAAACGCCATCTTAACTGCGCATGGCTCCATCAAGGGGAGTAGTTGATCCATTTAAATGTCGAGTTAGTGTGTGTAGACCTCCTTCGGCTGGTCGCGAAATCGGGCCTGGATTCTCTGGAAGAATGGGTACACAGGACCCTCCTGAACAGACTGTTGGTCAGACCCTCCATGCTTTGCAATTAATGATTGAGGCGAGGCCTCAACCACCTTCTCTTTTCTTCATTCATTGCTGAGCCGAAGTGGCTCTTTGGATCCTTGAGTGGAATCCCTGATGAAAACCCGACCCAGTCCACAGGTCTCTTCTTCTTTCCTCACGGTCTCCTGTACTTCACCATGACTTTTCCCCGACTCTGTATCGGGTTTCGGGGTTTCGCGTTCCCCGTTATCAAGAGTTCTTGACCCTTTGAACTCCCGATCATCGATTCTCCGATGAGCGCTCTTTTTTCCTTAGCCCCTCCTGGCTAGGCTTAGGTCCATACGACCATCCCTCATAAGACCGCAACCCTATACCTTCGTCGGAGTTTCAAAATTTTCGATGCCAAAAAGCATAAGTCCACGGGACTCACGATATGTCGAATCCCGAATTCGCCTGCCACCTATCCTTTTCTCGCATGACCTCTTCTGGGGTCCACCTTCGTCACGATCGGGAAATCGCGTATCGCAATTCTGCAATGCATAAAACTCTCGCTCCCGGGATCTCCGATATCCCGATGGCTTCAACTCCGATGGACGCTTCCCTGTCGGGACCCTCCCCGATAATGCTGATCTCCTGCCACGCGTCCTTTCCATATGGACGATCCCTATTGACTCTAGGGGATTCGGGACTTTCGCTGTCTTGTTTCTATTTCTTGTCCCGAGACAAGAAATATCGCTAACACAATGATTGATGATCACTGGATAGAATTTCTTATTCTGGTTTTTTTAAAGACCAAACCCTCTTCTACCTCAGAGTCCCCTTGAATGGATTCTTCCTTCTTCAATCCTCTCACCTAAAATATGGATTAAGACTTGTAATTGTGCCTAGAACCACATTTAGTTTTGTCATCTCGATATAGAATGGTTCTCCTAGACATTCACACATTTTACAAAGATCGCCTACTTGCAACCACAATATTAACCAGATATGCAGATATTTATAGAATTACAAGGAACCATAAATAAACCTATATCAGGGATACTCATTCCATGAACATAGGTATCTCAGAAACACACTTGAAATAGAGTGTCGTTTTCTTCATTAATAATATGCACTCTTATTGTACATAAATTTACATAAGGCCTCTGCAAATGGCCTTTCACTCTCATACTCTCCTTTGGTCTGATTTCCTCATTGGGTGGCCTCTCCAAATGCCTCTTAGGCTTACAAACTTATAAAAAACGATATTGAAACTAATTTTGTTTAAGATCCAAAATTCCCTCATTCAACTTCTATATTTAGGACTCACAAAATCCTCACATATTTCTAGGATTTCCTGTTATCCTTCCATTTCTCTCAATTAATCCATTTATGTAATAATAGAGAAACCAACTCTCTTTCTCTTAACAAACCCAATCCTTCGAGATATATTTATATAAGCAAACACGATTACAATACATTCTCAATCTCAATCCTATTTACACAAATCCTCTAGAATTCCTTTAAACCTAGGAATTTAATTAAACAAACAACCAAACTCACTTAGGGAACCCACTCCCTTGGTAAATGAAAACCACTTAGGCCTAGTCAAATAAACTAGGTTTTGGAGGCTAGAATGCTCCTACATCAACTACATACAAAGCCATAATTAAAAATATGTATTTAAATTCGATGCAACATAATTTAACACTTTAACTCAATTTCTTCAAAAATTAAAAGGATAAAGATATTTAGCTGAAAATAATGCATACATAATAAAAATTAAATGAAACAACAACATATATAAACCATTACATTAAAAAAGTTATT
>ML787575.1:80698-99030 GCA_009831015.1 Picea engelmannii
TATATATATATATATATATATATATATATATTCATTAATTAATACTTAATAAAATAAAATAAGCAATCAAAGTAAAGAACATTTGCTTTAATAAATACAAATAAAATAAGCAATCAAAGCAAAGAACATTTGCTTTAATAAATACAGAGAGTTAATAATAGCAGTAATTAAGAACTTGAAATGATGAACTAAGATTGAACATTTACATTTAAAAAAAAATAGAGAATAACAATTTCAAGATTACATCTCTATCATACATTGGTGTTTAAAGTTCATTACATCATTAATTCAATCACTATCTTCGTAAAGAGAAACCTTCATATCAAAATATGGATCTATTTTGCTTAGAAGTCATAGATTTTACTTAACAATGTAGTCTCATATAATAAAATATAAAAGACATATTGTTGGGCCATGGGATTGTCATTTTTTTACATCTTCTTTTCCTATTTTTAATTCCTTCTTACTTACACATAACTTCGTATTAATTTTTATTAATTAATTTTAATGCTTATATACGAAATTTAGAATCAATGTGTTTTCCATTGTATTTCTTTAGTATTTTATATGAATTATGGTTAAATATTAGAGAGGTAACATACTATGCACTTATCTTTGAAAATGTGGTTTAGTTTGTGATTGTTGCAGAATCAGTTGTCATTGTTGTTACTCCTACAACTGCAGATTCACGATGTGGGTTCTTAAGATTTCTTGCATGAGAATCTATTGAATCAAATTATGTTTATCCTTGAAATATCTCAACAACTCAAATTGTACTTTTTGAGAAATCAAGTTTTCACGATTTGTTGCAACTTGTTACAACTCCACTTTGTTGTTACTCATATGTCATCACTGATGTTACTCCTATAACTAAATATCTACGAGGTGGGTCCTTGTGATTTTTCATATGAAGTATTATTAAGTCAATATAAGTCTATCCTCAAAATATCTCAACAACTCAGATCGTACTTTTTGAAAAATAAAGTTTTCACGATTTGTTGCAACTTTGAACAGTGTCGCAACTCCTGTGATGCAACTCGCCCAAGGAACCTTGAGCCATTGGAATAATGAGCCAATACCGGAAACCTTGAGCCCATGATGTCACATATTTTTCATTTATGGATTTATGCAACAATAATATTAGTCCAAAAAAATCAAAGATATGGAAAAAAAAATTCAACTCCAAGACAAAATATTGGTTTGAGTGGTTGACCAAGAATCTTGGAATTCTTGGGAAAAAGATCTTGTAGTTATTTATTCTTTGGTATATTTTTTTTTTTAAGTAAAAAAGGATAGGACCTGTTATATGATCATTATCAAGTTACAATGACTATTAACAAAACCAGTTGTCCCGCCTAAACAGGAAACCGAGACAGTTGGGCATCCTGTGCCATTTGTTTCCCATTAAACAAGAGTATCAGAGGACCATCCTGCCCGAAGGAAACCAGGACTGCCACCCATTAAGTTTAAACTGTATGCCAAAAAACTAGTTGCAAAATAACTAAGATCTGACTAGGCAAAAGCCTGGTTCGGAAACATAAAAAAAATTCTAACCAAGAACATCATTGAACCTCTTATCCGATGAGCTCGTCCTCGTCCCCTTGCTTTCACCATCCTGCTGGAAGCGCATAAGCCTGCGCACACGTTGGTCATTGTCGTTTAGGAAGAGTTCTGGAATGAGCTGCGAACAACATGTCGAGTCATTGATTGATTCAGGCGAGGCGAAAGACCTGATCGTCCAACAGACTCCTCAAATCGAAGATGAGAGCGAGGTATCTCGAGTCAGTGAAGATTTGTTGGTCCTGCCAGTGGCTGACGACGGAGGATGGGGGAATGGGCCCTGTTGCTCCCTCACTTGCATGTGTCGATCGGTTGGAAAGTTGGGTCGCCGCCTCCATAGGTGCACCGGGGGGTGAGTCTATGGTTCCCTTTGTGCGGGACATGGTCTCTTCTTCTACATAACAGGTGGTAAAATTCTTTGTTGGGCTATTGGCTCTGGAACCAAGCAGTTTGCCCGAAGGCGAAAGCTTGTCATCTGAGCCAAAATCGGTGGGTGGATTCCAATTGTCCGGGACTATGAATAGAGGGAGCTTGGGACAGCTTTGCATGACATCTTCCAAGGTAATCTCTTCCATGTACGCCATTGGAGGCGTTCGTGGTTTCTTACGCCTTCAAAGGGACGCCATGGCTAAGCCTGCTCAAATTTCTTCTGTCTCTGGTGGCGAGATTTGACTGTGTACCAAGTGGCACCCCTGCGTGGCTTACCTCATGCTATGGGCATGGTGGAGACCCTGGAGATGACCAGGGTTCCTTGCGGGTGGAAGGCTCTGCTTCAGAGCTTCAAAGGGTCCCCAAATTGCTGCTCTAGTGAATTGAACTCTGCACTCGACGCTGCGATGGGTGAATGTCACTCCATTCCATCAAGGTAGGTGATAAGAAGGAGGGAAACCACGACCGCCATAGCCATTAAGGCTTGCTGCTGAGTGCGTTGGTGCATTGTACCGATCACTTGCGCGAAGGGGCTCATCATTTGGAGGTGGCTGCGCGGATTCATATTTGGTTAATGACTGAGGGGATGGTCGCCAATTGATGCGTTAATGTTGCATCCCGACGTTGTCCTGCGTGTCTCTGGTTTGTGATGTGGCACCCCATCTAGGGGTTGTAGATCTCTGGTGGCTAAGGTTTGGCATCGAGTGGAGATGTCTGAGTCTTCTGATATGTGGGCCTCCCAACAGAAGTGTTCAGTTTCCATTTCGACTCCTTCATTTGCTAGGCAATCCGTTGTCCTGTTTGCATCTCGCTTCATGTGGGAGGGTATGATGTTGAGATGGGGTTGGAGGAGGCAGGTAAAGTCCTCTAGCAATCCAAAGAGTCCCCAAATTGGTGAGATTTTTTAAGTATGGCCTTTGTGAAGAATCTTGGTGATTAACTTGATGACAATTTGTGAGTCCCCCTCCAAGATGATCTTGTGGTGATATTTGTCAATAGCTGCTTGGAGACCCCTCAATAATCCTGTTAGCTCTGCCACATTGTTGGTTGTTTCCCCTATGAATCCAACAACTAGACAAAGGATCTTGCCATTTGAATTTCTGAGTACTGCTCCATATCCTGCTGGTCCCGGGTTGCCTTTGGAAGCCCCATCAAAATTTATTTTTATGAAATTTGTTGGAGGGGGGGACCAGGTGGTTGGACTAGTCTGTTGGTGCTTGTGCGTCCTTGGTGTTGGTTGATTGATTAGAATGGGATTCTAGCTTTGAAGAATGCACTTTTCCTCTGGGTTGCAGTTAAGGTCCTCTTCTTTCCATGATTTACTTCTGATAGTTTCCTTAATTAGTGAGCTTATTTTCTCCCAGGTCGCATCCGGTGTGGAAGCTTGGGAATGGAAAATTCTCTTGTTCTGTTCCTTCCATATTTGCCAGAGAGTGAATCCTGGTAGAAGCTGCCAGATGTGATTCAGAAGGGGATTGTTGTAAGTGATAGAGTCCCAATTCTCAATTGTGTCATTGATGATGCTCCGATGTTGGTTGGATTTGTGCATTATTTGCGCTCCTTGGTCCCAAATTTGTTGGCTAAAGTTGCAGTCATTGAAGAGATGTTCTTTGGTTTCCTCTTGTTGGTAGCAGAGAACACATAGAGATGGTCCAATGAAGCCTCGTTTCATGAGTTTGTCCCAGGTTAGGGCTCGGTTGTGTACCACCAGCCACAAGAAGGTGGAGACCTTAGGACAGAGAGCGGGGTTCCAAACTTTGCTCCATATGGGCTCCTTGTTTTTGTCTTGGAAATTTCCCTGTAGGATGTAAGCTTCTTTTATTGAGAAAGTGCCAGCTGTGGAATACCCCCATCTGAGGATGTCCGGCTCTTCTCTTTTGGGTATTTTCCGACGGTTAGCTTGAAATTGCCAGCTCTGTAGATTGAGATTTTCTGGGACCCCGAGATCCTGATTAGAGACTTTCCATTGGCACCATTGATGCCTTTATTCTTGAGGTTTCCAGAGGTCCTTTAATCTTAGGGAGGTGTCCTGATTGAGAGCTCTTTTGAGATTGGATAGCTCCTCCATTTCGTTCATGGGTTTGAATTGCTGCCATGAGTCTTGCCAGAACATGGCACTTTCTCCATTTCTGACCTCCCAAAAGGCATGGTTTTGTACCAGCGTGCGATTTTGCCATGCTGTGTTCCAGATATTGGAACCCTGAATTTGATTATTGTGCTTGATTAGCTGATTATCTGGTGTAAGGGGGGCATACTTTTTCTTCCACATTTGTGCCCAGGAAACTATTGGGGTTTTTAGCCATCGCCACCAGATTTTGGCTCCCATTACTTGATTGAGTTTCCCTGGATCCCAGAGTCCCAATCCTCCTTGGCTTTTTGGCGTACAGAGTCTATCCCAGTTTACTAGATCCCATTTCTTTTTAGGTTGGTGACCATGCCAGAGGAAGTTTCGCTGGAGGTTTTTGATGGCTCTGATAACCTGTTTAGGAGCAACAAGGGTGGTGAAGAGATAGGTAGGTAGGGCTTGCAAGACGAACTTGAGGAGGATCAATCGAGAAGCAATGTTGAGGGGTTTGAAGGTCCAATTGCTTAGCCTGTTGGAGATGTAAAGGAGAAGGCTATCCCAGGAAATGGATCTGGCAGCCACACCCGTGAGGGGAACTCTTAAATAGTTGGACGGAAGGGAGCTCTTGGGTATTCCTAGAAGTCTAGAAATATGGATTTGAACAGAAGCCAGTGTGTTAAAAAAGTAGAGTTTGGATTTGTCTAAGTTGAGGGACATGCTTGAGGCTTCAGTGAAGTCAGAGAGGATAGAGTTGAGTTGGTTGGCCTCCCGGACCATTGGGGAGTTCAGAAGGAGGGTGTCATCAACAAATTGACTATGAGAGGGCGCTGGCTGAATGTTGTGTAGGGGCAGGCCTTTGAGAGAGCCATCATTGATTGTTGCCTTAATGTATCGTCTCAGGCCTTCTTCCATAAGTATAAACAAGAAGGGTGAGAGGGGGTCCCCTTGCCTGATGCCCCTGGAAGATGAAAAAGTTATGGATGTAACCCCATTCACTAGGATGGAGAAGAAGGCTGAGGAGGTGAGATTTAGGATCCAGTTCACCCAGTACTGATCGAATCCAAAAGATTTTAAGACAGCTCAAAGGTATTTCCAGTTGGCTCTATCGAAATCTTTTGAAAGGTCAAGTTTGATTATCATACCTCGGGTCCTTGAAGTCTTGAGGGAGTGGATGACCTCGTGAGCTAGGATGACGCTATCCATGATTTGTCTTCCTTCTACATACCCTGCTTGCTCCTTGGATACAACATATGTCAAAATGGGTTTGAGTCGATTGGCTACCACCTTCGTTATGATTTTGTAGATAACATTGCATAGGGCGATGGGTCTGAACTTTCTAGGGTTTGTGACTCTTTCTTCTTTCAAAATGAGGGTGAGAAAGGTGGCATTGAGAGCTGGTAGGATTAGGCCTGATGCTCTCGATTCCTCTACTACCTCCCATACTTCTTTCCTGACCAGGTCCCAACAATGGTGGAAGAAATTAGTGGTGAACCCATCCGGGCCGGGGGCCTTTCCCGGAGGCATGGATTTTACTGCTTGATCCACGTCCTCTTGGGTGATGGGCTGAGTTAGTGCTGCATTTTTCTCGGAGGTTACCAGCGAGGGTATGTGTCTGGTGACTCTTTGGGTGGATGTCGTTTTGTCCTCCTTGGTTTCTGTTAGAAGGTCCTGATAATAATTGATCAGCTCAGCCTCAATTTGAGAGTGTTCTCTAACTGGGTTGCCTTGGCTGTCCTCTAGGTGGGTGATTCTGTTGACGTGGCAATGGTGCATCATAGCTCTGTGGAATAATTTTGTGTTCTTTTCCCCTTCCTTGAGCCATTGTACTTTGGATTTTTGTTTCCATAGAACTTCCTCTTGCTTTCTTCTCTCTTCTAATTGCTTTTGGAGCTTCGCCTCCTCTCTCATTAGTTTAGTGGTTCTAGATCCTGAAATGAAGGTTTTTTGTATCTCTGCCAGCTTGCTCTCTATGTCCGGTATGCTTTGAAGTATGTTTCCAAAGTTATTCTTGTTCCATTGTTTCAGCAACTACTTAAAGTTTTTGAGGCGCTACTGGAATTTGTACATGTTGGTGCCGTGGTCTATTTCCGCCTGTGCCCACCAGGATTTGGCTAGCTGATATAAATCCGGGTGTGAGAGCCAGAATTTTTTGAAGCGAAAGGGCTTGTACTTGGGTGTCTCCCTCGTGTCTAGATTGAGAGCAAGAGGCCAGTGGTCTGAGTCAGATTTTGGTAAAATAAGGCTTTCCAGATAAGAGCATGTCTCCATTAGTTCCTCAGTGACCAAGAAGTGGTCCAGTCGACAAGCAATGTGTTGATTTCCCGATCTACGATTGGACCAGGTGAAGGTGCCATTGCTATTTTCTATATCTACTAACTTTAGATGATCAATGAGAGTTTTGAACTTACCGCTGTCTTGCTCAAGTTTCTTGGTGCCACCTGTTTTTTCCTCCAGTGACAGGATCATGTTGAAGTCGCCTCCTAAGATCCAGTTTTGAGTTGTCACCAGAGTCTTGATTAGTTCGAGCCGCTCCATGAGTTTGTCTTTGTCCTGTTGGCTATGGGGGCCGTAGACATTAGTGATGGCTCCTTCCTGATTTGAGCCAGTGACCTCGAAGTGAGATGTTATTGTACCTACAGTTGAAAAGGGTTTGCTGATAGTGATATTGGATGGGTTCCGAAGGATAGCAAGACCTCTTGAGGCTCCTGTGGAGTCTGCTGATATGGAGTTGCATTCTCTCCAGATACGTTGGAAGATGGTTTCAGCTTCTGTTCCCGCACATTTGGTTTCCTGTAGCATTAGAATGTCTGGGTTTTCTACCTTGATACAAGATCGGAGGATCCGTTGTTTGGATATGCCATTGAGTCCTCTAATGTTCCAGGTGATGATCTTCATCATTAAGAGGGTGGTGTTGGGTGGAGGTATCCCTCCAAAAGCTTGTGGATCTGAACTGAATTGATCATGAGATTGCTCGCCTCCTTGATAAGTTGTTGTGTTGTTTTTCGCCCTCGTCTTTTATTCTCGTGGAGGACTCTTTTTGAGCCTGAGCTCGTGTCCATGGCTATACCCAGGCGTGTTGTGGATCCTGCTGAGGAATTAAGAAATACTTTATGTACCTTGCGTAGTTGTTCTTCAGGAAGGGTCTACAGGTCCTTTTGATTCAAGGCCTCCTCGAGCTTTTCTAGATCTATGCCCGCTAGATCTCTGTCGTCCAACTGCATTGGGGTATCCCCATCCCCGTCTCCTATTTATTTTGTGTAGTTTTCACGACTTTGGGGAGGGGGGGAAGGATTTGGGATGTCCTCGTGAGCCTGTTGTGATTCCTTGTGTGGATCTTGGATTTCCTCATCTTCTGGCAGCTGGTTCAGGATCTCATAAGAGTTTTTGGTTGTGATTTTTTGTCTGGGGTCTGGGATTTGCCTCCTTGGTAGGTTTCTCTTCTTTGTTGCAACCGTGGTGAATCCATCTTTCTGTGTGGTGTCATTTGCTTTGGTGGCTGGTTTGATCAGGAGGCAATCTCTGAAGAGGTGGCCATGCTCATGACATCTCCTGCAGTGAAAGGGAATGTTTTCATAATCCAGAGTTTGTTGCCAGTCCTCATCCTAGTATTCGAGAGTCACCGCTCCAGGGAGTGCCTTGGAAATGTTCATGTAGACACAAATCCTAGCGTATGAAGTATATTTTCTCTGTCTTGTGGCCTCTAAAGCTTTGACATACTGTCCTAGAGTGTTCCCTATGCCCATTAGAGTCTCCTCCACCTAGAACTCTTGCAGTAAGGAGTATAGGCGGATCCATACAGGGGCCATGGTGAAGTCTTCCTTGTCTGGGCTAAATCTTTCAGTCCAGAAGTGTAAGAATAGCCATGCTGAGTTGTAGAAGTACAACCCATTCTCAAATATCCTGTCTCTGTCTTCTGGATTGTACAGAATGATTGTGAAGAAGCCTTTGGAGCTAAGTTGGACCTCATAGTCCCCTTTGGGGTTCCACCAGTGCTTGATCCATTTATTAAGATCCCTCTCTGTTGGCCAGAGACCAAGGAACTTGCCAATGAGGGCATGTTCTCTCATAAATTGGGTGTGTTCCCCTACTCTGGTTGAGCTAATGAGGTATCTTGGTGTTTTCTCCATTTGTGGTATGCATTTACCTGGATCCCATCTTCGAGGTGCCTTTGGATGGGAGGTTCCCGCTTCCGTCTCCATCTCCTTCATGAGGCCTTGTTCTCTGGCCAAAATTTGTTCACGTACCTGCAAGGGCGGCTCGAATGTGGGGTGTTTCGCTTTGGTACCGGAGCGGTCGTTGGCGACGATATTGTGATATGAGGGGGGTTTCCCCCCCTCTTCTGTGCCCATTTCGGCATGTCAGTAGGAGTCCGTTGACCTCCGCTGGTCGCTAAAAAATCGTCGCGCTGGTGTTCTGCGACTGGTCTGCAACAGTCTGCACCGAATTGAGGCTAGGGTTTCCTCAGAGCTTCTCTTCCTTCACCTTCATTAGTACTAAGTTGCATTTATTATTTGGTAATTGTTAGCAAAGTATCTTGGAATTATTGGGCAAAATATCTTGGAGTTATTTATTATTTGTTGATTGTTAGCAAAAAATATTGAAAGTTATTTATTAATTTCTAATTGTTAGCAAGGATCATGGAAACTATTCATTATTTAGGAATTTATTGTAACCGCTATGGATTTATTAAATTCAAAAGTGGATTTATTTAGATATTGTTATTTCTAATTCTCATTGAATTTATGTATAAAAGAGAGAACTCTCTCCATTATTCGGAGAGGACTCTTAGAGCAATGTCCAAATGACAATGGAATAATTCAATGAGTTTTTATTTTAATTGTTGTTTTATAATTTCAGTGGTGTGTGATTTAATTAGCTCGTTTGATTTATTTCCTTTGCATATTTGTAAAAGATTGATTTGTTTTGATTAGCTTTTAATTAATTCATTTGATTTATTTCTCTTGCATAATTGTAATGGATTGATTTATTTTGATTAGCTTAATTAATTTATGTTGTGATTGTTGATGTAGAATAACATCAACACTCTATTCTATGGAGGCAGGGCCCACTCTAATAGAATAGAGTGTCGTATAGCTTACATGGTAGGATTTATTTTATTTAATTTTGTAACTAATTTCTTGATTCAATTTGTTCATGTAATTAGATTATTCACATGAAGTTGTGTTTATTTATGCAATTGAGTATTCATGTTGGATTTCATTTATTCGTTTGTTTCTAAAAAATGCATTCTAGATTGGGTTTCATTCTTATATGTTGTTGAATAATTGTGCTTAATGCAATGATTATATTTATTAGTCTGGGTAATGACATGGATCATATTGGCAAGGATTAGGCTCTGAATTCAAGGACTTAATTAATTTCTTTTCCAGCAAGTAGTTAATCAATTTCCTTTTATGTAATGTTCCTAACCAAATCTGATGTAAATATCATATTAATGTGGTTGAGAAAAAATTTCAAACACTTGGTATACAAGCCCTCAACTCTCTTGAAATCACTTCAATACTTGTTGTCCAACTTATCTCAAGTTTAAGGGTTCAATATTATGTCAAACACGTCATATGAAAAATTTAATCCCTTCCCAGTGAGTGGTTGTTTTGAATTTATGCTCGATGTTATGTTTATTTACAACTGGTTGGTTGAAGTGTTTTGTCAAACACTTTGCATACATATGGTTGTAGCTTTCATCATTGGTTTTGTTTCTTATGTATGGTATTTGTTGGGCATGAAATGACATGTAAATTACACAAGAAATGCATAGGAAACAATAATAAGAAACTCCAATACATAATGAAGTCAAAATAACTCAGATCTGATTTTATTATTTAATTTGCTAACCTCAATACATGGGTGAAAAAATATGATGTAAATCTGATACAAAATTGTATGGCTAATGTAGAAGGCTCCAAATACTAAAAATATTCAACAAACCAACTCTAGAAACCCTCCAAAGAGTACCCACAATAGATCTCCTCCAAGAATGCAATCTACCACATGATAACCAAGCTACCAAGTGCCAATAATTCGCCTTGCTCTAATAATTTCGCCCAACCACTAATCAATCTATTTTCTAAAGGGATGGCACTCAAACCCTTATCCAAAATTTTCCCAAGGTGAGTGCACTTCGGCCCCAAGAGATAAATTCTCAACCCAACTCCAGAAATGAAGATCTTGACCTCAGAATATGGTCCCTCAAGCAATAATTTGCCCAACTATAAAAATAAATAAATATGGAGCATGAAAACCCCAATAATGCCAAGAAGATGTAACCCCGGAGATGAAAAACGTTCTTGGTACAAGATATCTGCCAGATCCAACTCTATGAATCTAAATCGAATTGTTTTCTCCTTCACACTATGCCCTCTCTGCAGGAAACCTCCAGATAATCACCCTGACTCTTCTTTCACTGTAAAAACAAAACCTGTGGCTAAATAGAACTGAACTAGAACGGTGAGGGAGGAATATTTCACATCCTTGGCCAAGCTTGGATCAGGAAAGGTGGAATATTTCACCACCAATCTAATCTCTAGGGTTTTTTCAGTCAAAACCCTCAAAACCCCCAAGTATCATAGGATCTCTAGCAAAAAGCCAGACATCAAAATGATAATCAACATAATCAGATAATAGAGACTCATATCTCTCTTTTATCCCCCCTATTCACCTTTTCCCTCCAAGTGACTTTTACTTTATTTTTATTATTCTTTAATTAAATCACTTTATTAATTAATTAGCCTTTTTGCCTCTAAAAAGTGATTTATTCGTCCCTATGGTTTCTTCAACCACTGAAAGTCACTTTTCATCATCTAATCTTGTATTTATCTTCCTCCTGATTCAGAAGAGCTATTACACTAAGAGGTCACTCCAAGTATTATGCCCAATATGACCTTCTTAGTGAAATTAATTAAAATATGACCCATAATAACTCAAAATTACGGAAATCGTCGAAATGCAACAGAACCAAAGCCAAGTTGTGCAGAATTGTCTGTAGGCCTGGGAAATATTGTATGCTTTGATCAATCCCAAGGATTTGACCAGAATCTCATCCACTGGTACCCATGGCGAATAATCGTTTGTACTCATCACTAAACTCCAACCATCGGGTACAACAGTCAATGACTCCACAACCTGTTGGTCAATCACTCTCCCTCCATCATCACTCATATAGTTGCTACTACTGTGAAGGTGATCTCCCATAACTATGTATTGTTGCAAGGGAGAGGAATCTTCATGCTCCACTAAGTGTGTCTCCTCCCTGCAATCCAATGTGTCTTCCTTGATCCCATTGTACACCTTTGCATGCCTCTATATACTTGTGCAAGCTCCTTAATCCTCCTGTGCCATCTTGTATCCTAGGTGTACTACTGGGTCAACCTCTCCATGGATGTCAAACACTCCTGTAACCAAAATGGAAGTGTCCTCATAACTACCCCTGGATCTGGAATCCCCAAGTGTATGTGTATGACCAACTGACTCAGAACCCCTCATGAAGGGTGGCCCTTGTGGCACCTAGGCATCCTCCAACGTCTCTTGGTCATATCTCCCCATACCCATCAACAATCCTGGATACTCCTCATGCTCCTCCATCAAATAATTCTCCTCTACCAAACCACCAACACCCTCTAGAAATGTAGTTGAAGGATATATCTGATTCTCTACTGAGATAGATGTAGAGGATACCTGACTAGTCTCCTCAAAGAGCTCCTCTAATATGGACCCTAATTATTGAAGGGTTGTATGTGCTCCTTCCAATAATCCTCATGTTCTCACCAACTCATGAGTGATTTGGTCCACCTCAGTCTCCTTCCACCTCAGTGCCCTATAATACATATTCCCAACCTCCAATAGGTAATCTCTATCCATCAACAATTGTTGGTAGTCACCCCTCATCAGAGTCACTCTCTTCCTGAGTGTATGGAAGTCATCAATGGAAATTCCTCCATCTGAACTATCATGTGCCATCAAGGCCCTCCAACAATATCCTGCCACCAATGCGTGTGTATCATCAATGCATCTAGTGGTTTCCATGATCATGTCCTCACCGACTCTCAACTATCCTACCAAGTGTCATTACTCCTGATCACAATACTGTTGAGGTGTTATCTCATGCCTCTCACTTCTAGTGTCAAAAATGGAATCCCCAACAACAAACTCCTCAAAATATAAGGCACTGAACTTCCCACTGTCCATTGTGCTACCGAGTCCTCATGTATGCCACTAGACACCATCACCCATTGCTACCCCCATATGAATCACATTGTATCATGTATGAGCATTTGTATCCTCCTGTGCACTCACTCTGCTAATATCATCTGCGCCCAGATCCCATATATATGTGTCCAGACATGTGCTATGGTCATCCCGACCAATAAGGAGTGATTCCTCATCACTATAGACCGATCCTGGAAGTAAGTATCCCAACAAGTTGTGAGTCTCCACAACCTGATCTATCAATGGACTCCCCAAAAGAGGTGACTCACTCTCCCCATACCGATAGGTATGTATATAATCATCTATATCCAAGTCATGCCTCTCCTCATGGGTCTGTAGATCCATATGTCCCTTGTGTTCAAATGTTACACAAGGCTCCTCAACCACCTCCAAAATGCTACTGATATCCTCCTGTGCCATGTCTATCATAAATGTATGAGAAGGTAAGAATTGTGTCACACTCAACTCCATGGGAGGAAACGTATCCCCCATGCATGACCTCATACCAAGTGCTAACAAATCTGAATCCTCACACGTGTCACCACTATGTTGAAGTGTTTTGTCATCAACATTATCTGATAGGACTTCTAAAGAACATGCACTATCATCTTATCCATCCAATTGTCCCTCAGATGCACAAGAGTCACTAGCCTCATCGGATTGCTCTAAATAGGAATATATGGTTGCATCATCATGCATCTCCTCATCCTCACTATCATATGCACCTCAACAATGTGCACCTTCCCTTTACCCCTGCATCTATGATCTGGCTCCCAAGGCACTTTGCAATTGTAGTAAAGTTCCCTGCACCTAATGGGTGTAGGATCAATCTATGTTTCCTTCCATATACTAGTTGGTAGTGATGTATCTACCTACTTTCCTTCTTTGGCTCTATTTTATTTTTCTATTTTGAACCAATAATTGATTTCTTCCATCGTTTTGACCTATTGTGTAACCTCATCTTTGCTCCACCTAGAATTTTTTATGGATACAAATTGTTGGAATGTCACTCAAGCCCTGAATGTCTCACTAAAGGATTGATATTCCTCATTACAATATATTATCTCCTCTGCAAAATCTGCAAACTCCATCTCTCCTCTAAATCATCAATGTATATCACAGGTTAGCGAAGGAAATTCACTCTGATACCACTGTAATGTTCCCAACCAAATCTGATGTAAATATCAGATTAATTTGGTTGAGAAATTTTTTCAAACACTTGGTACACAAGCCCTCATCTCTCTTGAAATAATTTCAATACTTGTTTTCCCACTTATCTCAAGTTTAAGGGTTCAATATTATGTCAAACACATCATATGAAACACCTAATCCCTTCCCAATGAATGGTTGTTCTGAATTTATGCTTGTTGTTATGTTTATTTTCAGTTGGCTGGTTAAAGTGTTTTTTCAAACACTTTGCATACATATGGCTATAGCTTTCATCATTGGTTTTGTTTATTATGTATGGTGGTTTTTGGGCATGAAATGACATGTAAATTACACAAGAAATGCATAGGAAACAATACTAAGAAACTCCAATACACAATGAAGCCAAAATAACTCAGATCTAATTTTATTATTTAATTTTCTAACCTCAATACATGGGTGTTACACATAAAAATTACTCACTTCAATGATGACCTATTGTCTTCATTACAAGTGTCTCATTTTGGCCACAAGTGTCACAGACATCATATAGTCATCTTGCCTATGTCGTGTCTCAAACAACATCACAAGGAACACTTGAAGACATCCTCAGAGACTGATTAAAGAAGGAGAAATCATTTGACAAAGAGTACAAATCCTTTTCCTTGAGAAAGACCACTTAAAAATGAATTTTGAAGGGCAACGTTCCCCTACCCACTAGCAGGGAGTGCTATCTCTCCTTTCCATCCTTTGGGCGAGAGTTGTAGTGCTCTGTGCACCATTTTGGGGGAGTGTTATGTTGTTGAGAAAATCAGGGGAATATCCCCCTTATCTCTGAAATCAGTTGGATTCGAATCTGAGGTCAAGGATGGATCTTAGGGAGGATCCACAATTGATGGATAAAGATCCTCAAACTATCCCAAGAATATCTAAGGTGGTTAGGCCTTTCCGAGCTTATATAAGGAAGCCTTCTCATGGTGAAGGATAGGGAGAAATTGAGAAATACCTAACTTATGATCTCATAAGGAAGGAGAGAAATTGAAGGCATCAAACTTATGATTTCATAAGAGAGATAATTAGTAAACAATAGTAATTTTTTTGTGGATCATTTGAGCAAGGGGTTGGACAAGGCGAGCTTGGTGAGGTTGTTGCATCTACATCTACAGTTGTAAGCACTTTGCTTTGTTTTCATTAATATATGTTCTTGGCCTGTTTCCTTTAAGATTGTGTATACCTACATGAAATTTTCTTTAATGGATAGATCTAGTTTCAAACTAATCGTAGTAGAATATGAATCATGCTTTGTCTTTGATTGGATTGCGGGACTTGTTGAAGAGCTTGAGGATTAGAGCTCAACTTGGACTGGGTGAGGAAAAACATCGTAAAAAAGGTACATCTTCTTCCTCATATCTATAGATTAGCTTAGCTAGGTTTAAAAAGATGTCAGTGACCAAAGTTAGCACCTTTTTGTCTTCATCTTAGAGATTTAGGGTCCAAGAGGGAATCCACCTGTCCGCAAGGGGGATTTTCCTGTAACAGAATTTGGCGACTCCACTGGGGACCTGAGATTTCAGTTGTGGTTTCCTTCCTTGGTTTTTTTTTAGCCTTTTCTCACCTTTAGATCTTATTCATGCTCTGTTTTTTATTCTTAGATGTGTTGTTGGCTCTTGGATTGATCCCGTACACACTGAATTTCTCGATTTTCTTGAGTTTTTTTAGTTCTGGGCAAGTTTTTGTTCTTCTGATAAGCTAGCGCTCCCCTGCCTCTACAATCAGAGCGCTAGCACTCCCTTGCAGGCTCCCACAGAGTGTTGCAATGCTCGGGTTCCCTTGAAACCATAGCAATGGTGTTTTTATGCTTAAAAACCTTTTGGGAGTTTATCTCTGAGTTTAATTTTTGTTAATTCATCTACTCAAGTTTATCACCACCTCAGTGTGTCTTTGTTTTAGCCTCCAACCATTTGATTTCTAAGAATTGATGATTTTTTGTTTGTAATTTTGACATCTTTCTTCCTTACTTTAAGTCACTCTTCTTCTTTGATACTTGGAGTCGATCTACTCTTTCTTCATTTATCCGATTGAATGAAAGATGTTGTAAGGAAATTCAAAGATCTATCCACTGTTCCATTTGATTTTTGAGGTCATTTTTCCCAATAAATTGCTCTTGTATTTTATTATATTTTCCCACCTTTCAAATCACTTTTATTGTTTGTTCATCATCCATTAGCCTTCTCCTACCTTCACTAGCAATTTCACCAATTTGTATGCATTCTAGGTGAGTTTTTTGCATTTTTTGGCTCTTTTTATGAGATTTTGGGAGGAATAGAGCCCCCCCCCCAGGCCATACCAGAGCTTTGATATCTAGCCATCTCTCCCCTACACCCAATGGGTTTCTAACCTTGTCCCTGTCCGAAAGAAAAGTGGGGAAATTTGACTCTGCGTCGATTTCCGAAACCTTAATAGAGTGTCTGATAAAGACAACTACCCTATCCCACCCATGGAACAGATCCTTCAACAGGTATCTGGTTCTGAGAGGCTATCCTTACTGGATGGTTTCTCGGCGTACAACCAAGTCCTGATGTCTCCACCAGACCAACTTAAAACTACCTTCCGTACCCCGTGGGGCACCTACACTTATCGAAAAATGCCCTTTGGATTGATTAATG
Organism: Picea engelmannii; assembly: GCA_009831015.1. Lineage (NCBI taxonomy): Eukaryota > Viridiplantae > Streptophyta > Pinopsida > Pinales > Pinaceae > Picea > Picea engelmannii. The sequence goes on from ML787575.1 coordinate 96,791, forward strand.
TCGTTGCCACTTTCCAGAGAGCAATGGACATTGCTTTCTGAGGCTTAATCAATCAGTTCGTCGTAGTTTACTTAGATGATGTTACCGTATTCTCTAAAAACAAAAGTGATCATCTAGCTCACTTACGATCCGTTCTACAGCGATGTCGTAAATACGACATCTCCTTGAATCCTAAAAAATCCATCTTTGCAGTAGAACATGGTAAACTCTTAGGATTTATTGTGTCGAGCGAAGGGATGATTATCGACCCCGAAAGGACTCAATTCATCGCGAAACTTCCCCCTCCTACATCCAAAAAGTCTATGCAGTCTTTCTTAGGCCAGATTAACTTCGTGAGGAGATTCATCCCCAGTTTCTCCGAAATGGTCAGGCCTTTACAGAATTTAATTAAGAAAGACACCCATTATCACTGGGGACACCTAGAGAATCAAGATTTTAATGCAATAAAGAAGGCCATAATAGACGCTCCGTCTCTCATGAGCCCTGACTTTTCTCAAGACTTTACACTCTATACTTTTGCTTCTGACCGTTCCTATGTCATCGTCCTAACTCAAAAGAACGTCGAAAACAGCGAAGTACCCATCGCTTTTATGAGATCTACTTTCAAAGGCGCTGAACTTAACTACCCAGCGGTAGATCAGCAAGCCTACGCTATTTTCAAAGTAGTCAAGCATTTTTGGTCTTATCTTTTGAAATCAAGGAAAAAAGTTATTGTCCCTTACCCAGCCGTCAGGAACCTGTTAGTGCAGAAGGAACTAGGTGAAAAGAGGGCTAACTGGGTCACCTCCTTGCAGGAGTACGACTTAGAAATTACCCCAGCTCAAATAATGAGAGGCCAAGGGTTATGCAATTTAGTCATTGATTCAGCAGCAGGACAACAATAAAAAAGTGATACGTCAAACCTAGGACAACACGATCAAAATGCAATCTGTTGCGTACAAAACTATGTCAGTCTGTGGTATGACGATATAAGATTTTGTCTTGAACATGGGTCATCCCCTCGTCACCTAGATCCCACTAAAAGAAGAGCTTTGAGATTAAATTCTGCCTCCTTTCATTTGGTTAATGGTATCCTGTTTCGTCAAAGTTTTGACGACGTACTGATGCGTTGTCTTGAGAAAGATGAAGCAGAAAAGGTCTTGCTAGAGTTGCATGCAGGAGAAGCCGGTGGTCATTTTGGTGGTGACACCACTACTCATAAGGTTTTAAGAGTCGGTTATTACTGGCCCACACTTTTTAGAGATGCCCATGCCTTGTGTCATAAGTGTATCATTTGTCAAAAAGCATCAGGGCGGTTACAAAAACCAGCCTTTCCTTTGCAGCCTATTTCAGTAGACTCTCCTTTTCAGCAGTGGGGCCTTGACATCATAGGTCCAATCAACCCCCCGTCCTCACAACAGCATAAGTTCATCATCACAGCCACAGATTACTTTACCCAGTGGTCTGAAGCTGCCGCGTTAAGAACTGTCAACATCAGTCAGGTAATTGCCTTTCTAAATTCGAATATTATCACTCATTTTGGTATCCCCGACTGTTTAGTATTCAATAACGCTTCTTACTTTTCCTCTCTTGAGATGAGTGAGTTCTCCTTGGAAAAAGGAATTAAATTGAAGTATTCTGCTAGCTATTACCCTAAGGGAAACAGATTGGCAGAATCAACAAACAAGAACTTGATTAAAATCATCAAGAGAACGGTGGCTGAAAATCACAAAAATTGCCACAATGCACTGTTAAACGTGCTCTAGGCTAATGGGGCAACACCAAAAGTTGTTGTAGGTAACTCCCCCTTTTTTCTCATTTATGGCAGAGAAGCAATTCTACCACCTCACATTCTTCTTCCTTCACTACAGTTGTCGCAGAAAATCCAAGAAGAAGATTGTCCCCCTTTAGAAAACCGAATTAACACTTTGATGAAGCTAGAAGAGGTAACAGCCCAAGCTAAACGTAAGTTAGATCAGCATCAACTATTGGTTAAAATCTGGTTCGATTCTAACTCTGCTTCTGATAGAAATTTCGAAGTAGGTGATCTCATCTTGAAATGGGACATACCACATGAGGGAAAGGGAGAGCACACGAAATTTCCAAACTTATGGCTTGGACCGTTTTTAATTGTTGAGAAGTTGGGTCCCAGTTCTTTTCGATTGCAAAACCTAGAGGGACAGCCTGAAACCTATCCAGTGAATGGCCAAGCCCTGAAAAGATACTTTGCTTGATAACAACCCTTGTACATTATGTGCATG
>ML787575.1:99362-121740 GCA_009831015.1 Picea engelmannii
AGCTATTCAGACAAAGAAAACAGAAAATTCCTTCGCTGAAATAACTGCTAAGAAAATTGTATAAACATCAATTGTATACTTCTGAAATTTACATCTGTGATTGGCAAAAGTTTGTCATTTGAAAGAAGTTAACTGATTTCAATATCTAACATAAGCTTGTTGGGATCATCTATTATATTTTTATGCTGTCCCTATTCCTTAAGGGAAGGACTCAGAAGATGTCTCCCTGCCTTAGGAATTTGCTTCTATAAATGAAACATCTATGGATCTTAATAAAGGACAGTTCTAAAAAATTCTGCTGAGGTCTGAAAAAATATGTTAAGATATCATAATTTTCAGCGTCACCCCGCTCAACTATATATNAAAAAAAAAAAAAAAATCATTAATAGAGCTGTGGGAAGTGCTTGTAAACCCGTCGGGATGCTGAACAGGTCTGCTAGCAGTGGGTAAATGCATGCATGACGCCAAGACAACTTCGTTGGGGTACTGAACAGGCCCGCTGGCAGCGAAGCAATGTCGGGTATATGCAAATTTGCAAATAAGAAACCTCTTAATGTCCTTTATTCTGATCTAGAAATTCTTGGCAGGATACAGATGTCAGAGTGGGTTAAATGGAAACCCTGTCGAGGCTATGGACACCCGCTGGCAGCAGTGGCTCTGTCAACAGTATTGGAGATTTTATCTTTAATATCGCAACTCGCTTGTCTTGAGACTGTTATCATTTTTCATCCTTTAAACACTACTGGAATATTTGGTTAATGATGATGTTTACACGATTTTATGGTTGTTATTTTTGAGTTATAATTTTTCTCGTTATCCTAATCTGAGGTTGTTCTTTTAGCAGAGATAACTGCTTGTACCAGTGTGTCGCCATTGTTGGCAGCCAATTCAAATTTTTCTACTGTCCTTATAAGTTGCCTACACCAGTGTTTTGCAAATCTTAATTTTTCATCACAATTCTCAAATAAAACGACACTTTTATTTTTTGCGCTATTTGCACACTTAACTTCGTTCTTGTTTTCACGACTACAAGCGTGAAAACTTGGTTTTCGAAGTCGCATTAAAATCACCATTGAATTGTTGTTATCTTGTCGATATGCCCATTGTGTTTACATTTTACTTATCATTATACAGTTGGCATGACCTTTTGATCTGTACTCATTTGACATTCTTTGATTGATTATGTAATTTCGTTTCATGAGTGATTGAGTTTGTGATGCATTGGTGATTGGATTTACATGTTATTTGATCAATTCACTTGGCACATTGGTTATATAAAAAAAGAATTGGTGTTATGGTTAAACCCTTGGTATGAATCATTTCATACAACACTTGGTATTGGTTTCGATTCATTTGTTTGATTTTAAAACTATGGTATAACTATTGCTCGCGCGAATGATTAATCCACTTACCATTGATTTCATTGGTCGAGCGAATGGCATAATTGTTAACCTACAAAATAGTGGGTTGAATAGATATTTGCGCCGGTGGTTGTACTGTAGATATGACTGTCGTGCATGTATGAACTAGCTCCACCACCTTCGCACGATATGCCATTAATGTTTACCCTTATCCCTGTTTCACCCTCGCTAGTTTCGAGTAAGCCTGTGAGCATTCTTCTCCTGCATATGCTGTGAGTCAAACCCTGGCTCATTCACATTGCTCACCGTGTGCTCCTCTCTATGACACCGGTGGTGCGAATTGAGTCGAACGGTAACCAAGCTCTGTTACTCTTTGATAACTCCCGTAAGGATTTACAAGATAATTGTTGGCTCACATTTATAAAGAGGTTCGAAGGTTTCAATCTGTTTGTTGCATAGCAATTCGCCCTTACCTTTGATGGGTGTAGGGCTAAAGTAGGTGACATTCAGCTTGATCTAAATGAAGAGTTCATTAGCTCTGCCACAGGATTAGCAACCACGGGCCAGTGATGGTTTAAAAACTTTAAAGTTGATGAGGTGCCATGGCCATTACTGTTCGTATCACGAAAGGTCACATCCTGTGACAAAGGTATGCCTATTTCCACGCTTAAACCTAGGTGGCACGATCTTTTGATAGTGGTTAAACAATTTGTGACTTGCGAGGGTCGGTATGTATTTGTTTTTCTTTATCACCTTCGAATGTTAATGAATTTCATGGGTTATCCATTGAACATGCCATTTTATTTCCAGCGTAGTCTTTACAAAATGGCTAAGAGGTTCAAACGTGAGAAGGCTGACAACAACCTGTTTCACCATGGCTTGATTAGACTCATCGTCGTTCATCATTTAAACCTCCACAATGATAATTGGCAAGCTTTTATGTCTAGAAATGGCTTTGTTGATTCAGAGTATGTCCAAATCGACAAGTCTGTGGTCATTGAGACCAAGATCGGTCCACCCGTGCCTTTTCATGCCCTTCTACCCTCTCCCAAACCCTCGGTCTACCCTGATATCGACCTACCCGACATCATAACAGACAAGGTTAAGGCTGTAAAAAAACCTGTGAGCAAGAAAGTCAAGGGTAACCCTACTGTCGATAGCAAAGGTAAAAAGAATGCTCGATTGATATCGATACTTTCCCGGAATAAACCTAAACCAAATGCTGATCAAAAGCCCATAGTCCTCAGCGAAGACTCGAACTCTGATATCGAGCGCTTCCTGGCTAGTGAGTACCCTTATTCCCATGGTTTATTCTTCGAGCCACCCTATGACTTTGTTTCTAATTTACCCCCTTGTCTAAAGAACAATCCTAGCTACCCAGGGATCAAGCTACCTAAAAAACCCTCGGTGATCTGAACAAACCCTCGACTATTGTTTCGAAGCCCGAACAAACATCATGTAACCAATGTAATGTGTGGCTGGAGCGCTACTATACCGACGTTCCCTTATTATAGTCGAAAATCAAATCTTTAGAGAACCAAGTCACAGTGTTTTCAAGGGAAAGGGACAGGCTTCAAGCTAATGAAAAGAAGCAGAAAACCACTGGTTCGATCATTTTTAGGAATGTTGAGTCGGCGACAGCCTTCGTCAATTCCAAACTATCATGACCAAGTCATTTCTGTTATCCAGGTATGAATTTCAATATCAATTTCATTTTATGAATTGCTTGAATTTATATAATGAATTGGTTTCTGAGTTTCGATAAGTCTATTTATTATTCGAAATGACTCTGTCATAGTTTGATTATCAAAAACGGTTATGTTGTGGATCATGTACAGTAGGTTCATTTTACTAAAATTAAATGTACATATGATTTGGTTATGTGATTTGTCGTGCCCAGTTTAGTACAAGCAACTCATCGATTTTGATTCGGTTTGGTTTGTTTGTGAATCAATTATGTTTGATAGTCGATTTGGTATGATTTTAATTAGTTTCGTTTTCTCCTAATAAACTCAAAACGACTATGTTATGTATTGAATTAGTAATCTCGATTGGATTTTAATTATCTTTGACCTATGCGAAAGATCTACTTGCTATAATCGTGGACTTGTGTTGATTCATAATGGCTGTAACAAACACAAACTGTTTCGATTCGTTTTGATTTGATTGATGCATGTCTTGAGTTAGCACGATTGTCTGTTTTGAGTTAGATTTATATCGAAAGTAGATTTGATACTGCTCTATTGGTTTTGATTTTCAAAAAAATATTTTGTCTCTGTTGAATTCGTATGAGAAAAATCGGCTAATAGTTCGTTTTTGAAATTGATTCAAGTAATGATTTAGTTGAATATCAATCGATTTTGTATGCCCCCAATTGGAAATAACAAACGATGGACGAGTCCCACAGATCCTGTTATCAACCGATTAATTCTATTATGATTTTTTTTGTGATAATTTACATACCAGTTTTGGATTTGATTCGCCAATAGCATGGATCGTTTGTCTATGTTTAACATAGTGCTATCAATTTGAGAAAACAATCTTGTTGATTTCGTTTGGATTCGAAGTGATTTTGTTAATGGCTGGAGCAACACAAACTATTGGTTTTGATTTCAATTGGTCCATGAAACGATTTCATTGTTGTTGAGTTATCCAATACGATTATGTTAACCCGAATTGGTGATAACGAATTAAACAAAGTGTATCCATCTCTGTTATCATTTGGTTGAATACGATTTAGTTTGTTCAATTTGTATACAAGTGTTAATTTGAATGATGCTTTTAGCAATCAAATATTTTTCAATGGTTTGAATATATTTTCTAAGATTCGAATTGATTTTTAAAACGATTCTGTGTTTGATTTAGACCAGCTACAGAATCGCAAGATTCTGTAGCTGGTCTTAGAAATTAGATTTTTGTTAATTTTATTAATAAAATATCCTCTAATATTGTCTATTCTTGTCCTTGTTCAGGTACATACGAATTATCATGATCAATTGGGCATGTTGTGGCAGTCTAGGAGATATTTGTGTGATATAGTTTTTATTTTAGGTTGTTAGTTTAATCAGACTTGGGATATTTTCCCAGATTTGTGTAAACAGTTTTGATAACTTCCACATGAATGTTTTACCCTGTGTAAGGTCTTTAAATACTTGTCATTTTTGTAATAAACATCATCATCTTCACTTGTGGGAGAACCAGACTATGGATTTATGACTCAGACTGAGACGAAAGTTGATGTCTTGTAACAGCTTTCGCTTTCAATATATCAAACTTTTGTTTCAAGTTTTATGCATATCAGTTTGCAGTTGATTATAGACTACTTTAGCTATCATAATCTATTGCAGAATGATATGATTTGATTAATGTGCTATCCATATCTGATCTCTTTCATTATTTAAAAGTACAACAATTACTTTGTTTCAGTAATGAATCACATATTTCTCTTCTTCGTTAATTGAATCATTTTGTATAGATCTTTGCATACAGATTTATCTAACTGTGAAGATTTATAAATCATAAGGTTGCTGTAAATTTTTATGTCTTGTTTGTCCTGTAATTATATTTGAAGAGCACAACTGCTTCTAGTTTACGAGAAGCTCGTGGATAGTCTGGTGTGGGTTTCCTCCCTCCGATCAACTAAGACAATCATCGCATACACAGGACAAACCTGAAGCGTTACTTCAGGTCAGTTTGTTATTTAGTATTTAATAGTTAATTTGTTAGTATAGTATAAGTAGTTTAGTTAGATATATGTATAGTTTAGATTCGTAGTTAGAGTTATTATTTTAGTTGCTTAGTTTAGTTAGTTTTATGTTATTTATTTTTCATAAAATTATAAAATCAAAAACAATAGTCTCGTTGTCTTAAGACATATTACAAATGAGTTTTTCAGGTTTCCATTCAAATCTGTAATTTGTAAATGTTGTACATTTGTAAATTAATTTGACTTTGTTAGTAATAGAGCATTTGATTTTATAGAATTATAGTTGTGTAGTATTATATAGTAGATTGTATATATAATAGTTAGATTAGTTTATTAGTTTGTTTTAATTGTTATTTTTCATTTAGATTAGTTAATTTAGAGTAGTTTTCTTTTTTGTTTGCTTAGGACCTTAGATCGGACAACGGAGCCGCTAAACCCGTCAGGGTGGGTTATCCCAAACAGCTTGGGTTATTTAGACAACCCCGGACCAGATCCACTCTCCCAGTTGACGGACGGTCAATTTCACCCGTCAACAGTATGTTATGTGAAGGTGGTCATTATTCTCACCTTTGTCCTCGTATGGACGAGGATTCTTCTCTTTTGGAAAAGCTTCAACTTCCAACTGGTTATTGTAAGATTTCCCCCAACCCATCGTTAGTTGATTGAATGGTCAATCTAGTTCCATCCCCAGTTAGTTTGGTTGATCAGGTGGCCAATCTAGTTTCATCCTCGATTGAATGACTAACCAAAGTAGTTGATCACGTTCCCTCATCAATCAACCCCACTTTTCATCTGAAAGGTGAAACCCAAGTGACTGATCCAGTCTCGTCATTGGTCAGTCCCACCCTTCATCTGAAGAGTGCCAACGTGGTCAATCCCACTCCTCCTCTGACAAGTGCCAAAGTGGTTGCTTCGGTCCCTTCATCGATCAGTCTGGTTGATCATGTCATCAATATGGTCATGTCCTTAGTTGAACCAGATGACAAAGTGGTTGATCTAATCCCATTTTCGGTCGATCTCGCTCTCCAGTTAGAGAGTGAAACCCAAGTGGTCAATCTGTTTCCACTCGTCGACCCCATTCTCCCCTTGGATAATGAAACCCAAGTGGTCGATTTGATGTCGTTATCAATCAATCCTACTCTCCCTCTAGAGAGTAAACTCCATACTGCCCACATTTTTCTCGTTGATACAAAATCTACTATGCCGGGGGGAATTCCTCCTTCTCCCACGAAACCCCCTCCAAGTAATGAGGCCATCCTTTTTTATTGGGGTGTGCTAACTGAACCTCGTCTTCCCTCTCACATTCCTTTCAATATTACAATACAGGTTTGTGGTCGGGACGTTCCTCATGCGCTGATAGATGAAGGTTTGTCTGTTAGTATTTTGTCCTCTATTGCTTGGAAAGCTTTGGGTTATCCTCAGCTTGTGTCGGTTACCCAGACTATGTTCACTTTTAACAGAAGTACCAGCCACTCTTTAGGGATCCTTCCCCAGTTTCCCGTAACTTTGGGAGGGAAAATTGTCTTTATTGATGTTATGGTAGTCTAGGACCCCTTGGATTTCGATTTACTCCTTGGGGGAGATTATGTCTATGCCATGAAAGCTATTGCATCCACTTTTTTTCATCTGATATCTTTCCCTCACGATGGAATAATTGTGGCTATTGATCAACTTTCATGCGTTGGTCCTGATTTGATTACCAACCCAATGAACTCCCTAAACAAGTCTTATATACATTCGGTATCACCCATGCCACAGGTCAATTATGTAGCATTGTCTCCCATGACTTCAACTTTCGATGACTTAGATCCGATGGTTGAAATGGTGATCTCTTCGGTAGGGATATTGGAGCCTGATCTCCTTACCCCTGTCATGGACCTCGACATGTGCTCCTTCCAGAGTGTTTTTCTTCCATCCAGTGAAGATCTCTTAGAAGCCATGTCTGACTTTTGTTCCTTGACATGGTTTCCTTCCAGAGCGTTGTCCTCTTGGAAGCCATGATCAATATGAAATCTACGAGCATAGTTTCACTTCTCTATGGAAAGATCATTAATAAATGAAACAAAAGCTACGAGCATAGTTTTTCCTCTTTGTGGAAAGCTCGTTAAAAAATGAAACAAAAATATGGGAATTGGACCTAGAAACTGGAGCATAGTTTTACTAATCAATATATTTTCTGAAGGGATGGCACTCAAACCCTTCTCCAAATTTTTCCCAAGGTGAGTACACTTCAACCCCAAGAGATAAATGCTCAACCCAACTCCAGAAATGAATATCTTGACCTCTGAATATGATCTCTCAAGCAATAATTCTCCCAGCTATTAAAATAAATAAATATGGAGCATGAAAACCCCAATAATGCCAAGAATATGTAACCCCGGGGATGGAAAATGTTCCTGGTAAAATATCTCTACCAGATCCAACTCTTTGAATCCAAATCGAATTGTTTTCTCCTTCACAAAGCACCCTCTCTGCAGGAAACCTCCAGATATGCACCCTGGAACTTCTTTAATTGTAAAAACAAAACTTGTGGTTGAATAGAACAGAACTAGAATGGCGAGGGAGGAATATTTCACCTCCTTGTCCAAGATTGGATCAGGAAAGGTGGAATCTTTCACCACTGAGCTGATCTCTGGGGTTTGTTCAGTCAAAACCCTCAAAATGCCCAAGTAGCATGGGTTATTTAGCAAGAAGCCATACATCAAAATGATAATCAACATAATGAGAGAATAGAGGCCCCTATCTCTCTTTTATCCCCCTTATTCACATTTTCCCTCCAAGTGGATTTTACTTTATTTTTATTATTCTTTTATTAAATCACTTTATTAATTAATTAACCTTTTTTCCTCTAAAAAGTTATTTATTCGTCCCTACGGCTCTTCCAAGCACTGAAATTCACTTCTCAACATCTAATATTGTTGTGCTCTTACTCCCAATTCTGATGAGATATTACACTAAGAGGTTTCTCCAAGCATTATGCCCAATATGACCTTCTTAGTGAAATTAATTAAAATATGACCCATAATAACTCAAAATTATGGAAATCGTCGAAATGCAATGGAACCAAAGCCAAGTTGTGCAGAATGGATCCCGATGATGAAATATGATGAACGATGCAAGTCGGGCCCAATAAAACCCCTCAAAACTCCTGAACTCAATGTCACCCCCATCTAGCTACTATGGTAGGCATAACACTTTGTAACATCATAATGTCCAAAACTGGGGACATTATAGTCCTCCTTGCTAGAATATTGCTTTTCCTAAAGCAATAATTGAATCAATATGTATGTGATACCAGGATCCCATATCCACTTGTGTGCCCTGTAGTAATCTCTCCTCAAGACATGGCCCCTCCTAGTGATCACCATGCATGATACCCAAATGCTCATGATGAGAAGAATGATTGTGTGCACCCAATCCTCGGTCAACTTCCCAAGCAACCACTCTACTCAGATATCGACCCCATCAAACTCTGTACTACCCAGTACTCCAATCCCTAGATCCCATATCAATATGTGAACTGTAATGCCCTCTAAAGTATAGTCCTATAAGATGTCAACACCATGAGTCTCTTGCAAATAACACACGACCTCCACCCAAAATGAGACTGACCTCCAATAACATACCAAACCCAACACAACCTCCATCGATTGAACGTGTTGATGCCATAGTGAGGTACTACCAAACCTCAATGAATCACCAGCAAGTGACGCGGTCCCCCCAAAACTGAATCTCAATGGAAAATCAAGGTGATTTTCCCCTGCAAATATCCACTCGCCTCCATCAATCAATGAAATTCTCAACCATGTAATCCTCAAGTCCCATGCTAATATCTGAAAGGGACCATCATGCTGACGCTACACTACTTTGATCATGATTTGTTTCCCAACATATACATATTGGATCCCCCACTCCTGGATCCTCATGCTAAAATACATGTGATAATCGGGCCTGCTATCAAGAAGTTGAACCTGTAAAGGTATTCCTGTGGAACCAAAATATGCCCATCCATCGTCATACTCAATCATGAGTATCAATAGGGATAACATGTCTTTCCACATAGAACAAATCCTAGCAAGCCCTCTCAAAATAATCCAAGAGTGAAGTACATGACACTCTCGCGCAACCTGGACCATCATAAGATGAAGCAAACTACTAACCAAATGAACTCCTGGATCCCATGTCATATTTGGAAGTTCATCACCTCCAATCCCCACTAACTGTCGATGTGCCATACTGATAATTGTCAGAATCCCTTCATCCTCATCCCAATGAGAACTGGAATCGGTATCAACCTATGATATATCCTCTGTCCCATGGCCTAAGATACTCTCCATCACGCCCAAGGCCTCAATTGTTTGTCTCTGATGATCCTCCCCTATCCTGTTTTATGTAATAAAGTCACTCCTGTCAAAAGGTCTCTACCTATCAACTCTCCATGTCCCATGGCACTGTCTATCTCCCACTGTGTTGTTTTCAATGATGAAAATATTGGGAATGGCTAACAGAAAAAACCTTTAATCGTTTGTAGGCCTGGGAAGTATCATATGATTTGGTCAATCCCAAGGATTTGACCAAAATCTCATCCACTGGTACCCATGGTGAATAATCGCTTGTACTCATCACTAAACTCCAACCATCGGGTACAATAGTCAGTGACTCCACAACTTGTTGGTCAATCACTCTCCCTCCATCATCACTCATATAGTTTCTACTACTGTGAAGGTGATCTCCCAGAATTATGTATTGATGCAAGGGAGAGGAATCTTCATGCTTCACTAAGTGTGTCTCCTCCCTGCAATTCAATGTGTCTTACTGAATCCCAATGTACACCTTTGCATGCCTATGTATACTCATGCAAGCTCCTTAATCCTCTTGCACCATATTATATGTTGGGTGTACTACTGGGTCAACCCCGCCATGGATGTCAAACACTCTTGGAACCAAAATGGAAGTTTCCTCATAACTACCACTGACTTTGGAATCCCTAGGTGTATGTGTTTTTCCAACTGACTTAGAACCCCTCTTGAAGGGTGGCTCCTATGGCACCTGGACATCCTCCAACGACAACTGGTCATATCTCCCCATGCCCATCAACGATCTTGGATACTCCTCATGCTCCTCCATCAAATAGTGCTCCTATGCCAAACCATCAACACCCTCTAGAAATGCAGTTGAAGGATATATTTGACTCTCTAGTGAGATAGATGTAGAGGATCCTTGACTAGTATCCTCAAAGAGCTCCTCTAATCTGGACCCTAATTCTTGAAGGGTTGTCTTTGCACCTTCCAAGAATCCTCGTGTGCTCACCAACTCATGAGTGAGTCGGTCCACCTCAATATCCTTCTCCCTCAATGCCCTTTGATACATCTTCCCAACCTCCAATAGGTAATCTCTTTCCATCAACAATTGTTGGTATTCGTCCCTCATCACAGTCATTCTCTCCCTGAGTGTATGGAAGTCATCAATGGAAATTCCCCCATCTGAACTATCATGTTCCATTGAGGCCCTCCAACATCATCCTTCCACCAATGTGTGTGTATCATCAATGCATCTAGTGGTTCCCATGATCATGTCCTCATTGAATTTCAATTGTCCTACCAAGTGTCATTACTCTTGATCACAATCTTGTTGAGGCGCTACCTCATGCCTCTCATTTCTAGTGTCAACAATGTAATCCCCAACAACACACTCCTCAAAAGATAAGGCACTGAAATTCCCACTGCCCACAGTACTACTGATTCCTCATGTATGTCACTGCACACCATCACCCATTGCTACCCCCATATGAATCGCATTGTATCGTGTATGAGAAGTTGTATCCTCTTGTGCACTCACCCTGCTAATATCATCTACGACCATATCCCATACAAATGTGTCCAGACATGTGATATGGTCATCCCATCCAATAAGGAGTACTTCCTCATCACTGTAGACCGATCCTGGAAGTAAGTATCCCAACAAGTTGTGAGTCTCCACAACTTGATCTATCAATGGAATCCCCAAAAGAGGTGATTCACTCTCCCCATACTGATAGGTATGCATATAATCATTTGTATCCAAGTCATGTCTCTCCTCCCAGGTCTGTAGATCCATATGTCTCTTGTGTTCAAATGCTACACAAGGCTCCTCAAACACCCTCAGAATGTTATTGATATCCTCTCGTGCCATGTATATCATAAATGTCTGAGAAGGTAAGAATTGTCTTCTTGAGAAATTAGGAAGGTTATTAAAATACCCAACACATATTGTGATGCTTCTACAGAAGGTAATTTTGAGATGGTTCCTCTCCAAACTCATTACTCTCCAAAACCATCATTATGGTGTTTAACTCACAAATTCACCCTTAAACTTATCCCATGCCATTTGCAAGTTTATGACATATTTACCTTGACTATGTTTTGTACATTTATCTACAAAAAATAGAAATTTAATTTTCTTCTCAAGTTTTTTGTTTGAACGAATCAATTTCCCAAACAAATCCCTCCCATTGACCAAATTCCAACTTGGAATTTGTTAAGATATAATTCCAAGAATTCAATTGCAAATGGCATAATTTTGACTTGTATTTAAATTGAGTGTCTTGGTTAACAAATTTATATTCTTCCTTTCCCTTCTAGTAGGATTGTTAACAAAATAAAAAACTCTCCAACTTGATTATCAACATGATTATCAACAATTGATTCTTAGGTGAATATGCACAAAACAAGGGTTTGTGTCATAAAATACATGATTTTTTTTCTATCGATCTTGAAGGACTTATGAAAAAAGCATTGTGTTACTTTATCTTTTATTGATGTCTATAGAATAACAGAATGATGATAACCTACACTTCAGTTATATATCTCGCTCCTCCAAATTCCATGCAAGATTGACCTATTTAAAGAATTCTTTTTGTTAGATATAAATCATAAAGAACATAAATCTAAAAACTACTATCATAATCAAGTGAGTTAATTTTTCCTAATCTTTTTTTTCTTAATTTTGATCTTGCATGGAACTCTCTCTTTATTAGGTTTCTCTCCTTTATTGAATTCACTACATAGAAATAAAAAAATGTAGTTCAATTTATATCCATTGAAAACAATTTATGTTTTCAATTTATACTTTCAAGAACATTGATTTAAACATATCAAATTACCATATTTGTCTCTCTCGTCATTTTTATCCCCATCATCCATATGTGAAATTCCATCCTTGTTAGAATCCCCATTATCCTCATCATCCCAATCTAAATTTCCATCCTTATTAGAATCACCTTGAAAATCAAATCAGTCCATGTTGTCAACTACAACATCTAAATATTGTTGGAGTTACTTCACACACACCTAGGATTTATTTTTCCTAAGGTTATTCCTTGTTTATTAGTCATAATTAGTCATTATCCAGTCTCCTATATTTTAGGGGAGAATATTCCACCTGGAGAATATTCTCTTTCAGTTGACACTTCAGTTTGACTAGTTGAGTTGAGTTTAGATGTTGCATTGGTTTTGTCACCATGCAACATTGAGATCATTACCAAATCACTACTCTTTGTTCAGTCAGTTAACTGAAGTCTAGTTGACTAGTTAACTCAGCTAGGTGGAAATTCACTCTCGTAACTGCCTGAGAGACTAGACTAGGTGGTAGTTTACTCTTGTAACTATTGGTGTGTGTCCATATCAATCTAGACCACCACTATGGCTCATTAGTTACTCATTTATCTTTCATATATTGTAAATTATTCACTCATTGAGTGTGGAATACGGTTAATGAGAATTCTTCCATTCTTTCTATCTTGCTTCTTCTTTCTCAATTTCTCTCTACAAATGTGTGTAGTATTTTCTAGCTAGATCTATTTTGTGCAGGTTCAACACATTTACATGTTATCAAAGCCGATGGACTGCTAATAAAAAGCTACACCAAATCATTTTTTGCAGGTACAAAATATTGAAGACAACAAAAAGATGGATTATTCGTTGGAAATACTTCTCATGCCTCATAAGTATTTGGAATGGAAGCCAAAGATTCTACTTCTTCTCAGAAGTAGAGGATTATACCAAATAACCATGGCAATGGAAGTAGAGACTGATTATGTCGATGAGAAAAATGACTTTCTCAATAGACAAGATATGGCCATAGGAAGTATCGGCATGTCTGTTTCTCTCGAACTTTTCCATCAAGTATATGAAGAATCACAAGGATCAACTCTAAATGCATTATGGACCAGATTAGAGGTTCTATTTGGGAATAAATAATATTGTGAATATTTCATGTAGGTGTTCGAATAGATAGAGCCAGAAGAGAAGTCATCAGAAGATCAAGCCTCTTATTATGAAGAGTCTTCTACAAAATTATTTGCAGAAATTTGTATTCCATTAATTGAAGATGATGTCTACTCCATTTCATATTTGTTTTCTGAAATTCATGTGGAATATATATGGCATGCATCTCATGAGTCACATGCAGACACTTTTGCATGCACCGTGCATGCATCTCGGGAGTCAAAAAGGGAGCCGCGCACATCAGATTCCATTCTGATATTTTATGAGAAAAATTTACAGAAACAAATTGGATATTTGAATTCCTCTCAGGAAAATATCCAATTTCAAAAAAACAATCATCCGAAACAGAGTCCGGAAAGTGAAGTTATGATATTTTTAAAATCAACAAAATTTCAACATTTTTCTGGAAACGGCCACACGGTTTTCAAAATTTCATCCAAAATTTATTTGGATATTATTCATTGCAAGAAGATAAAGTGGATATGTGTGGAAATATCAATGATGCATATACTTTATCAAATCCGTGTAGACATCTACATCTTCAACAAAATATTCAAAGAGCACAAACTTGCACAGTTGCGAGGTCTTCTTGGAGTGAAGGATATGGTTGATGAGCAACTGCCTTTTGTTCCTTATCATTTTTTTTTATGCATTGTAATTTGAGGGGGGGTTTTGTTCCCATGATATTTTCCTTATTTCCTCGTTTAGTTCAGTGTATCTTTTTTATTTGGGTACCTAACATGTCCTCGTAGCCAATACCCATTCTTCATTTTCACCATAGTGATGTTCAGGGGGGGTGTTGGAGTTACTTCACACACACCTAGGATTTATTTTTCCTAAGGTTATTCCTTGTTTATTAGTCATAATTAGTCATTATATAGTATCCTATATTTTAGGGGAGAATATTCCACCTAGAGAATATTCTCTTTCAGTTGATACTTTAGTTTGACTAGTTGAGTTGAGTTTAAATGTTGCATTGGTTTTGTCACCATGCAACATTGGGATCGTCACAAACTTACTACTCTTTGTTCAGTCAGTTAATTGAATACTAGTTGACTAGTTAACTCAGCTAGGTGGCAGTTCACTCCCGTAACTACCTGAGAGACTAGACTAGGTGGCAGTTTACTCTTGTAACTATTGGTGTGTGTCGAGATCAATCTAGACCACCACTATGGTTCATTAGTTACTCATTTATCCTATATATATTGTAAAGTATTCACTCTTTGAGTGTGGAATAAGGTTAATGATAATTATTCCATTCTTTCTATCTTGCTTCTTCTTTCTCAATTTCTCTCTGCAAATGTGTGTAGTGTTTTCTAGCTAGATCTATTATGTGCAAGTTCAACACATTTACAAATATGGGGTTACATAAATTAGGTGAAAACAAATCAATTAAAAGGAAAGTCTTTATGAATTCTACAAAACCATAATAAGAATTATTTTTTAAAAACAATAGTATATATGTTTTGTTTGGAATTTAACAGACTTTAGCAAGGCTCAACCTTTTATTGATCAAGCCTAAATATAAAATATTTTCATATACAGTTCTTGATGAACTATCTATACAATAGAAATTATTTTTTTTTTGGATTTTTTGATAGAGTTAACAAATCTACATCCAATGTATAGTGAAATAATCAAACCTCTAGATAATCCATGAGTGTCAATGATATGATCCCGAAAATTTTGGATCCTTTTTTTTGTAAAGACATGCTCTTTTAGAGGCAAACCAAACTCTTTACAATTTGGTATATCAAATAGTGGTACATTTATATCTTTCTAATCCATCTCCATATGAATAGCAATAGAATTTTCCTCCTTTAATGAAATTCTTCAGGATTGTATAGTAGAGAACCCTATGTAGAAATGATTTGAATAAGCTCTATAGACTCCAATGTATGGATATTTTGTTATGACTATCTTAATCATCTTGTAGTATTGGTGGCATGCTTACTTAACCACATGTGATATGTGTTGAGGAAAATATATGAATTGATCTTACTCAATCATTTTCGGACTTTACTTGGCTAAAGCAAAGTAGAGGGGAATATCACCCTATGTTTATAGTGTTGGATCATGGTGTCATTGATGCCAATGGTTTGATTGATTGATGTCAAGTGATTGATTTATTATTGACGAACAATGTCTTGATGTAATATGTATTGTCCTTGATGAGAATGGATCAATGAGTTGTCATTGATATGATGCATAGATGAAGATGGATCAATGAGTTGTCATTGATACATGATGAATATGGATCGATGTGGTTTCCTTGATATATGATGAATAGTTGGATTGATTATTGTCTTATCATGGTTGATAAGGTGCATAAATGGATGAACTCCAAAGTGGCCCCCTTATGGTGAAAACCCTCGCGGGAAGATGCTTTGTGGTTGATTTATCCTAGAAGTATGGTTGTATAACCCATGCTTATATGTGGAATAATGAGATGAAGATTAGTGAATTTGTTGGTGAAACTATCCTAGATGGATAGTTCTTGTCATGTCATTTCTGGTGGTATGTGGAATATCACATAACTCCTCATAATTTGAGAGTTATGGCCCTACGAAGATAAAGGACCCTCATATGAAAGCTTGAAGCCCCAAAAGGTCAAAGAATTCAAAGTTCTTGAGAAGAAGAAATTATTATTTAAATGATAAACTGAAGTGACAAAGTCAAGGAGGACTATTTAAATAATAAAGTGAAGTGACAAAATCAAGAAGGATTATTTAAATATTAAAGTAAGGTGACAAAATCGAGGAGGAATATTTAAATGATAAAGTAATGGAGAGATTTATATTTATGGAAAGTGGTTAACCCTAAAATGAGGAAAATAGGTTAAGTAACCTAGAAATGGGTTAAATGACCTAGAAGTGGGTTAAGTGATCTAGAAGATGAAGAGTATAAATAAGAGGCTAGGGTCTCTTGTGAAATGTACCTTTTGTGTATCTTTGGTATGCATCTCTTGAGCATGATTGAAGATCTATTCTGAGAGAGAAATAGTATGGAGGATCTAATGAACGCATCAAAGTTTCGGCATGTCTGAGATCTTGATGGAAAAAGTCTCAGAGGTTCATAAACCTTATTTTCTGAGGTGTGCACGGGCTACAATGGGCCGAGACGTGTACATACATGGGTTGTAAGAAGACAAGGCGTGTACAATGGATGAAGTTATGGAGATTGGTGTTTGAGTTGATGCCGGGCTCTTGAAGAATGAAGTAGGTTCCAAATCTATAGTCTATGGGCTCACATCTACCACTGAGACTCTGGTATGGTTACATTATTATATTGATGGATACTATTGGTTGTTGTGTGGTGAAAGCCTAGGGAATTCTTGGTATGTTGTTGTGATGTGGTTTGTGTTGGCTGATAGAGTGAGCAACACTCTTGTGATTCAGTATTGATATGATGGCTATAGTATACTGGTTTTTTACACATGTTTGAGTAGCATTCATATTGTGTAGTTTAGAAGCATGAATAAGCTATTGGAGAGCTTGGATGTGTCGTGACTAGTTGTGGGTCAGATTGGATAGTGAGAGACAAAAGAGAATTTGATTGCAGGTTGAGGAGGATCTAAGTATGTGAAGCAAAGAAAAACCCTAGTTGCTTAGAAGTATACGCATGTTGCATTATAGATTGGTCGCGTACATACGCGGGTTGTAGTGAGCCAGGGCACGTACACACGCGGGCTGCACTACTGACAGGTCGTGTACCCATGACAGATTGATATCTGTGGAGGATTATTGCCTCATCTCAGTTGGTGTTGAGGATGTAAGCTGAGTCTTGCATATAGAGTTGTTGCTCTTGTAGAGTTGTACTCTATTCAGTTGTTGCAGATAAACCCCAAGGATTGTAGTCTGTAATAAGAATAAAATTGTACATACATCTTGTGTTCTTTGTGTTCCTTGTGGTGATAGTTTGTTGATGATATATTTTTGATATATGTTGCTGATATGTGTTCACATTTAACTGGATATAAAAGACAACAATGGTTAATGATTTAATGGTGATTGCTAACTAATGAGTTTTGTGTAAGAAGGATTTTTTGGGAAAAAGAGCCCTACATTGTTCACCCCCCCCCCCTCTCAGTGTAGTCGATGTGTACAACATATAACCAACAAAAATAACATCCTAACTCACGAGTATTAATTACGAGTGCTTAGGCTAGTCTTTTATCAACAAAAATCTTGTTGGAAATTTACTTTTTATGTAATTTTCTGAATATAACAGTTTCTGAAATAAATGTAAGAATAGAAGTAAAGAAACCAAGATGATAATCAAGATAGATGAGACATAAAACAATCCTTTATTTCATCCCAATTCACCAAAGAGTCATTTTTTTTTACAAAATCTCATACAAAAATCTTGGACCAAAGTCAAACTTAGACATCCCCGATGGAACATACAAAAGGACCTCTGACAGAAAACCAAAACTGAACTCTAAAAGCTATATCAGCTTGCCACATATTTTTTCCCACTCGACTCTGCACAATAGCGTTTATTAGTCATGAAAATTAATTCACAAACAAACAAGCCTACACAGACTATCAAAGATAGATCAACACCTCTGAAGAATAAGTGTCTGAATGATTTGATTCAGCCCTAAATATTGTTGTCTACAATAAGACCCTGGTATCATAAAAGAGAATTAGGCTGTGATGAATATATGAATGAATGAAAACTGAATTATCTCAACATAAACTCAAAGAGAAAACCTTAGCATGCTTTTGCTTCTATCCTCCCTTTGTTCCTCCTTTTCCTTTTTCTTTTAACAAATTAAAATTGGTTGAAGAAGTTGAACCAATTAATTAGTTAAGTTAATTAAAAGACTCAACTAACTTTAGTTAGGGGGAAAAGTAATAATTATAATAAGGGTCATAAATAAATAATAACTAGTAGGTGGGACCCCTTGTGACTCCCTTTAGTTCATAACAACCATAACAATCATAACATAACCGTTAGTTAAGAAAAGAAAACCTCCTTGTGCCTCCCATCAACATATTTACTTTTGGCAATTTAAACTTATGAAATTTGAAATTATTTCAAAAATAATACTCATATATCCAAAATAAACATGTTGTCCAAAGATCCCTGAAGTCAACTGTCATAAAAAAATAGATATAATAAAAACTCAAAAACCATATTTCCCAGTCTGTGATGCAACCCGTCCTTGATTGTTGTTGTCATCTCTTGATTTTCCTGAGTTTTCCTTTGGCTGTGCAGAGCCCTTAGGCTTAATATCGTTGATCGCATGGGAACAATCGTCCCTCAAATGCATCCGGGAAGACACGGATTTGTCAGAGACATTGGAGGGTGAGGAAGGGGCAGCAGTGGATTTTCCTTTATCAAGTGCATGGTGGGATTTAGTCTTCAATATCTTGCTAGCATGGGAGGATTTCACTGGCTAGTGGTTAGGGGCGGCTTGGGAAATGGGGTTAACCGGCGGAGGAGGAGGCAAAGACAAGTTGGGCCAGCCATGATATTGGGAGACTGTCGGGTGGACAATCTCCTGCCATCCATCATTTTCAGGGACCTTGGGTTGTAATGAAACATGAGGAGGCACAGGGATACTGGGGGCTTGTGGGTCTTGTAAAGGAGGCCTTTCAAGCCTAGGTCATACTATTCCATGCCCAATCCAATTAAAGAATCTGGCATGAAACATTTGGCCAAGCTCTTTTGAATCAGCATCAAAATGTATAGAGAACCTAGGCCTTCTTGGGCCTCGGTTCCAGTTACCTCTATGTCTGTTTCCTTGGCCATGGTTTCCTCGACTGAAAAAGCTCATTCTGCATGTGTAATCGATTAGCAAATAGTATTTTAAATAACCATGCATGAAAACTCTTAAAAATATGAAATAGATTTGGCTCATAATGTATCATACTCATGCAATCCAATCCATTCAATTTTTTTTACTGTTAATCAATGAGCAAGGGGGTGAAAAAGGGTTCAGGGATACGTGAGGGGTTTGTATTGAGTGAAAATATGATATAATGAAAGGGGAGAAGACATGGTCACTGCTCAATGACAACAATAATCAACTGTAAAGAAAACCAATAAAAGCGCAATGCAATCCACACAAGACACTGCCACTTTCATCCATTTTAACACAAGAATTCTCTTGACTATAATTAATCTCAGAACAGGGAGTGAAAAAATGAAATGGGGAGGTGATGGGATTTGTAATTAGCGGAAAATGAAATCATGGAAGGGAAGAAAGATGATTATTGTTCATGAGATTAATTAAGTGATCCATAAATATGTTGTGAAGAAGATGCATCAACCATCCACAATTTATGTGCAATTTAACTAATTCACTATTCATAAAATATCCAACACATTGCTACTGCGAGACAGTATGTATTCCACACGATTTGTAAGAGGTTTTGTTCCATTCACCCACCTACTTTTCATTTTATAAAAAATTTCGCATAGTACTCATTTCCATTCTATAAACTATCAAAATCAACCACTACCCATGCATTTCTTCAATCAACAATAATACCCAAAAGTCGTGTTTTCAAATTAACAATGAAGTCACTATTACTGCAAATGGGCCCATATTTTAAATGAAATGACATTGGTTGAACATAAATGACAGTAACCAAAATAATCAAAACCAAAATACAACCCACAGTCACCATTTAGACACAAGTTATGCACAGGGTAATTTTGCCCAGGCAATGTAGTTTTCCCACTGTAAAAAACAAAACAATTCAATGAGACTTAAAAGCTAGGCCACCTATCCAACATGATTGTCATAAAAAGCATGCCTAATTTAACCAGTGATTGATTGCAATAAATAACATGCCTAATACTCTATGGGTATCCCTGAGTATGAAAAACAAGTTATCCATACCACACACAATGCACAACTAAAAAAACTCCATGGTGGAACATTTCCACTTAACACAACAACATACAGTCACGATAATAAATCAACATATCTTGTTGAGCTATCGATTTAATATAATATTGCTTCGATTTAGTCACACTGTGATCGACCATGTTGTGAACACTCAGGCTTATTCAACCAACAAACACAAGGATGTAGTGGATATACTTTCTACAATCATCCAGTTCAGTAGCCATTTATCCCCAAAGAAAACCATAGTTACCGTGCCCAATATTTCATGTTGAAAAATACCATACACACAATGCAATATGCATGAGAAACACCAAGAATTTGTAACCAGTGCCAGCTATCATCCGAAAATTATTAGTGCAAATACTAGTGATTGTATATCAACCAAACAATTCGCCATTGTTGTAGAAAATCAATCAACCAAACAAGTTGTGGTAGCTATGCATACCCATGCATCCAATCGAATCGGGGCAGAGGCTCTTTCCAGTAACAATACTGAGCTATCAAACATAAGGAAGGTGGTTGTATAATTTGAGTCATGCAGATAACAAACAAGGTTTACCAACTTTATACAAAGGCAGTAACTAAATGCCAAACCAACACAATTGTCATATAGCCAACTGGACAAGTCTGTAAAAAAACGTTGGCAATATACAACCATCCAACAATCAAGTGGTAAAACCAATAGGCCAGGCTGGTGTTCCATGTCAACCCTTGGACCTGTGGAGTTAAAGTTTCGCACTGTAACTAACACAGGGAAGCTAGAGCCAACTTCCTTCAACGGTGAAAAACCCTGATACCAAAGTGCATACACAGAGGGAACAACAAATTATTCGTGGATAGATAACAAGTCCCGATACAGGAGGGCTACCACAGAGGAGCGAGGATCCAACCTGACCGATAGTGATGCTTAATGCATGCAGGGTGTAACCCTTGTGGCTCTTAAAACAACCACAACATTGAAGTGATGACAAGGTCGAGTAAGAACAGGAGAGGCCATTTCGTCTCATTTAGTGATGAAATCAACCATTTCCCAAATGAACAAAACACAATGATGAAGAGTGCCTTCAACCATTAAACCCATAAAAACTAGAGATTGGACAAGTGATTCACACGCGTGGGGACAACCAGCCAAGCAAACCAAAAAAAACTTCCAACTAAACCAACAAGATCACATAGATCCCCTATGGATGATAGCACCCAGGGCAGCCCAATAAAACTATGAATCCAAGACTATTGAAGAAGAATCATCACGCTTCATTCCAAGAACACAATTTTACACAGTTGAAACCTTAAGGAAAACACAAATTGATACACCCGAGCCAGTAAGTATTTCATAACCAGAGAAAAATCATGAATTGCCAAAAAAAAAGACATACTTTTAATCGAATTATTTAAACCGAGAGTTGGTCGAGCAGTTCCTTCCTGCTGAAATTTCGGAGCATAACCACAGCCAAGACCGAACACTAGCTCGATTAGGGTGGTGGCTAATGGGAGGAGTAAAGGTGACGTGCAGTAAATGCACGTCGCCTCCACCCACGATTCATTAATTCAACATTATATGCCAACGAGCCCCCCATTAACACCATTAATAAAATCATGCATCAAAACCATCACCATATTACAAATCTAAATCGCATAACCATTAGTATCCATCACTTTGTCAAAATGTGCCACCCCTATTTTTTCCATCTTATTCATATTTCCAATATAAATCAATTTAAAATGCACAACCATTACCACTATTACCCTACCAATATGGGCCACCAACATTTCAAACCATATGCGTATTTACCATATAATTCCATCACAGTTGCATAACCATTCACTTGCTAGCTAGGATTTAACCATAGTTGTTAAGTCTTTAATGCACATAGTATAGTATGTAGGATAGCTTTAAAGTCTTCCTCTTGCAATTGTTTCTCACTTCCTTTAAGTTATTCACATGTGATATTGCAGAAATAGGTCCCCTTCATTTGCATTTGTTCTAATATTTTTCCTCTCTCAAAACTTCCCTACATGTAATTTTACTGATATGTTTGTTATGCAGGTGTGATAAGAACATACATCAATGATATTAATGAATAGCATAGGCGGTAGTAACATAAGGAATCGTCCAAAGGGGTTGGATCCAATGGTGGAAAGCGAGGAGTTTTTCACCATTGGGCAAGGTTCAATTCTCGTG
>ML787575.1:121790-183266 GCA_009831015.1 Picea engelmannii
TGGAGTGTGTTGTTAAGCCACTCCGTGATGTTAAAGTCACCGGTTCGAAACCTGCGGGGACAAAAATCCAACCATGTTAAGGGTTGGTGTGGCTCAGGCCGGGTGCGATCCCCGGGTGATTTTGACGGCTTAGATGCCCCTGATTCGCGGTTTCTCAAGCCACAGGTTAATCACAGGTCCTGCACAAATTAACAAACAAAAAAAAAAAACATAAGGAATCAACACTTCATAAGCTCAATTCATAATCAATAACAACAAGATCTTCATCAACCATGTGAGCCATGCCGCACATCATTTCAACCTCAAAATGAATAGATCTGCTCTCCAATAGTTCAAGGGGGTCCCACCTACTAGTATTATTTAGTTTTTATAATAATAGGCTTTAGCAATACTTTGCAGGCAAAACTTCGTTGACAATTTTTAATCGTCAACAAACTGGCGACTCCATGGGAAAATTTGTTTCCAACAATTTTAGAACTCAGAACTCATGGTTTCATAGACCAAGAATAGTAATTTTAGAAGACGTAACCATAATAATTATGCAACAGGGGGAAGTGAGAGAATTTAATGGAAAAAATGATCAAGAATTTGGGAATAACTTATGAAAAAATTTAAGTATGAGGGGGTTTACTCCTGTATGCACAATTATTCATCCATAATTGCCTCTTATCTCAAGGATAAAAATTGATGGTTCTTCTCTTTTATTTCTCAATGGATGAATAAATGGAAAGAAGAAGTGGGAAATAACCAATTTCTTTATAAGACAACAATGGAAGTATATAACAATTTCAAGGGTCCTTCAGAGGCGACATCATAACAGGTGTGTAAGCTTGATTATTATTGACTAACAATGCTTCGTAGGAGTGTCATTTTGGAAGAATTGATCCAACATTCTATCTTGACCAAACACTAAAAGATGATAAAGACAAAAATCGCAACAGAAGTAATAATGCAGGAATTAAAACAACAACAGTAAAAGACTCAATTTGAAAAACAACAAGGAAAGAAAAATTTAACTTAGAAGGAAGAAATCAAGGCACTGTAAGTTTAGAAAAGAAGCACAAAAATTGAAAGCATATCTAGGCTGCTAGTATACATCAAAAACCAAACAGCATTAGAACTTTTCATGTTGGTTCCTCGCAATATTTCAAGCGAGGGTTGTCAGTGTTGTAGGGAAACAATTTATCTTGTAAATATTTTGAGATATAAGAATTAGTATCCAAGACAAAAACAATTTGGAAAGGATTGATCACCTAGAAATCTGATGTAATCATCGTTCCCTTGAAACGCATAGTTAGATAATCAAGATAGATATGGAGACTGACCAATTCATCGAGAGTCGTGTGCATAGTTTTTTTTTAAGCAGTACCTGTATCAAGCAAGCTAAAAATTTGGCATTTGTTAGTCATGGTATTGCAATTAGTAATGAAAGTGGTTTTGTGAACATTTTCCCCTTTACCTTTGATTTTATTGTAACCAAACAAACTGTCAAGTAAGGGTCCTAACTGTGACTCCACAACCTGTTGCAAAAACATATCTATACTGAGATGGGGAAAGGGATTTCTCATAATCGCTTGCCTGAAAGTTCTAAGACAAACACAAGTTCTTATATTATCAGTGGTCCTCGAGGCCAATTCCCAGACTGAGACCCATTCGGGGTGGGCTGAAAAAAACCTTCCAGCCCTTAAGAAATCTCTCAAATCCCTTTGAAAGGGTGCTTCTAGTGCAGAGTTAACAAATTCTTGTTTTTGCCTAGCTAGTTTCATAATATGTTGAACAAGACCAAGATCAAGACCACGAAGATCGGCATAAGACCGAGAAAAAACCTTTTGAGATTCACCAAGTAGTTTGGTGGACCTCATATCTTCTTTACTAGAACATTGGACCTTTATTTTAACATTGGTTGAAGTTTCAAATGTCCTAATGTTTGAGAGGATGGTTTCAATCACCTTCCTTTGTAACTCCTCTTCTTTTTGTTTTTCCTTATTGCCTACAACACTCAAATAAAATGAACTCTCAAGAGGATGCAAGCCCTCAGGAATCTTATTATTTTCTACAGATATAATCTCCTTAGGCTCAAGAGGTTCATTTTGAATGACAACACAATTGTTCTCATCGTTAGGCATGGCCTCCCAGAATCCTTCATTTTTAGAAATGTATGGATGATACAAAGATTGGAAAGCACAATCATGCCAATGAGGCAAGAGTTCCTGAGTAGGAGAGGATGCAAAGACAACTAACCAATCAACAATTGAATTCAACTCCTTCTTAACAAGAGTGATGTTGAAAGATAGAAGGTTCAAGATAAGTGCCCAAACAGTTTGGGAGTATTGTTCCATCATCTTGTCGCTAGGAGAGCATGTCTTATGTATCAAATTCACAACAAGCTCAAAATTTCTGAAAACTGAAAGGTGACTACAAGTCTGCAACCAATATTAAGGGTGTTCTAAATGCCTAACAACAAAGCTTCGAATTCAGTGGCATTTTTGAAAAAGCAAAATCCAACTTGTATGACAGATTATGAATCTTTCATGCAGGGGAAACCAAGATAATACCAGCCCCGTTACCTTCATTAGAGTGTAAACCATCAAAGTGCATACACCATAATTCATCATTTGAATCAATTCCTTACATAGGAATATTATCCTCTTCAACAAAGATGGAATACACTCCTACGTCTTCTTCCATATAGTTTACGCTAGATTGCGAAACACTCTCTATGTAGGGTGAATTTATTCCTTCTCTAAGGACTATAATATTCTTACCATTCTGAGGAACGGATAAATGTGTCTCGTTGAGTGACAGGTATCCACCTGTTAGGGCTTTCCAATCTCTTCCCAAGATAATTGAATAATTTCTCATAAGCATATCAATCACCAGAATGTTGAGGGTTGTCCTTATCTCAGGATGAGCCCATAAAACCAAGGTTACATATTTAATATTACCTATGGTTGTTTGTTGTAGACTATTATAGGAGATCGTTCTTCTGGTATTTTTTGTTTGTACATGACAAGCCTAGATCTTCCATAATAATCTTCGACATGACACTTGGACCTGAACCACCATCAATGAGGCAACAATGGGAAATCTTATCCATGATCTTTACAAAAATATAAAAAGGGGTATTTTTTACAGGGTATCTAAAGTTATATACACCTACTTTATTTACAAAAGAATCCTCTTCGTCTACCTCTTCGGAAATATTAGCTACAATGGAAGTTTTTCCTTCCATGAATTGTTTTAGATGCATCTGTTGTTCAAGGATGGAAACCATGTCTAGGATGGTTGCATCTGCTTTGATGTTGGCCAATTGATTCAAGATATTGTATTTAGAATAGGGAGGGAGGAGGGGGAATGATTCTTTGACTCTCAGGAATTTTAGGAACCTAGGGTGTAGCAACGGTTGAGGATGAGCCTAGGCTAGAATAACTGCGAGGAAGATCAAATTTACCCTTGGGAGCATAGGATTTTCTCCTAGTGTTGATGACCATGACATCCTTTGGATCTACAAAGTCTAGGACAACAATAGTAGCTTCTGGTCTTTTACCAAAGATCTTATCTCTGGCACTCTTCTTTACCTCACATGTGGTTTCCTCGTGGTGTTCTTCACAAAAGTTACACCCAATTCAAGGCAAGATAGCCTTAGGCTGAAAATTGTTTTCAACTGGATTTATAAAGGGGGTTGCAGAAGAGGTTGAAGCTCCAGGGGTGAGAGAGGAGACAACACCCTTTCACTCAAATGCTATCATACAGTTATTCATATCTTGTACTATCTGTAAGACAGATAACATGTTTGTTTGTCTAACTGATTCTCCCTGGGGAAGACCATTTCTTTCAAGTTGTTCTGCATACTCTGAGCAAGTATGTAGAGCAGAGCCGAGACTGTCGATGGCCTTTTCCTCAAGCCTATGATGGTAGGGAGAAGGAAATGCATTGTAGTAATGCATGAAAGTGGCTTGGTTCTGAGGGCGGATAAGTTCGGGGATTTGATTATACAACTTGGTGAAACACAAGTTGAAAGACCTAATGGTTTCACCATCTTTGTAAGTGATGTTATTGTATTCCCTTAACTTCTCGGTAGGGCTTTTGGATTGCCCATAAGTGGATCAGAACCAATAGATTAGCACCTCCCAAGTGTTATAAGAATAATGAATATACGTCTAGAATGTATTAAACTTAGAATATTGTTTTAGAGTTTGTTTGATTGTTACGAAGATTGGGTTTGAAGGTTGTTTGAGATCCACTTAGATAGGAGTGTGATCAAACTATAAATGTAACTGATCTCTTTGCATAATGCAAGTTGTGTGAGCTCTGTCTCACTTGTGTGAGATTGATGTTAAGTTTTTATATGGTATCAGAGGTCGGGTGTGAGTGAGTCACCACTACTGTGAGTTGTTCGAGGGAGTTGTTCGTTGGTGAACCAAATCGTGAGCGTGAGGGCTGGAACTAAGAATTACAACTGCTCCAGATTGTTGCGTCCTGTGATTGTTGTGAATTGATGCGTTGTGCCTTCACTCTACGTAGTTCCTGCATGGTACATTTTTCCATTGTTGTGGATGCATGTTGTTAATTCTATCTGCTGAGGTGTACATCAATTGGTGGAGTGTTTGTTGTGAATGTGTGTTGTTGATGTGCCATCTCTCGACTGACTATTGTATGTTGGTCCGTGAGTAAAGAGGAGGAATCTGCGCTGCTGACTATTGTGGTTGTTGGCTTGCCCAGGTGCCTACGTGAAGAGGAGGAGCCCACACTGTCTGAAACCTGCGTGAAGAGTGTGAATTACCACCATTTCTTTTGCAGAGTGAAGAGTTGCCACTTCTGCCATCATTTCCATTTCTGATTTTTCCCCTGCCATCGCTGCCTTCATTTGAAATCAATTGCGTACAGTTGCATCCCCTGCGTGCATGTGGAGTTTTGATTGGTGTTGTAATTCTGATTTTGGAGTTGCCAGTGGAGGAGTTGTTGATTGTTGCATTCGGTTCTGTTAGAAGCTATCTGCATATTCGGTTATAAATTGTTTGTTGATCAGATAAGACCATTGAGGAGGAGCTTGCTAGGAGGTAAAATAAATCCAACAGTATTTTTTTTAATTTTGGTAATAATTGATATGCCTGAAAATGGTAAACCCTCTCATCGATTCATATTTAAATGAGTCCACCAAGCTTGATGGAGAAAACTATGTAAACTAGGAGTTTAAGCTGACCACCATTCTCAAGTCATACATCCTATGGACGATTGCCAAAGGTGATGATCCCAAACCCACTGCTACCACCTCGATTCCATATTGGGATAGGCAAGAGATGAAAGAGAAAGTGTTGTTGCACATGTCCGTAAAGGACAACATCATTCCTCATATAAGGGACTGTAAAACTTCCAAAGAGACTTGGGACGTCCTAAAAGGTTTGTTTGAAACTTCTAATGCAAACCGCATTTTATTTTTAGAAACTAAGCTACTATCTATCAAAATGGAAGACAATGAAAGCATAAGCAATTTTGTTTCCAGAATTAAAGATTTAAGTGATAAGTTGGGTGACATTGGTGAAAAAGTTTCTAGTAGCGATTTAGTAATTGTTGCTTTGAAGGGTTTAGTCCAAGACTATAAAGTCTTTATTTCAGCAGTCTCAGCTAGACAAACGCCCCCTACATTTGATGAATTGGCTGGGATTCTTCTTCAAGAGGAAGAGAGAATGAATAATTTTGATCTAGATTCAAGTGGCTCAGATTTGGCATTGATTACAAGAGGTAAAATATCATACCGTGGGAAACCGTGGGACAAGAACAGAGGTTAGTTTCAAGCAAAGAAGAAAGGTATGACATATCCTGATTCTTATGTTAAAAGAAATGTTGAATGTGATTATTGTGGAAAACCTGGACATCTCGCTAAAGATTTCTATAGAAGAAAGAATCATGAATCAAATCAGAGACATAGAAGGAATAATGGAAATTTTGTGAATAAAGACACTTCAATTAATGATGGATTTAAAAATCTTAAATTGTTTATTTCTGAAGCTACATTGTCTGCTGAAACCAATGATGAGACTTCTTGGTTCATAGATTCTGGTGCATCAACTCATATGACTTGTAATAAATAATGGTATGATGAATATTATGAGAAAACTGATGGCACACACATTTACCTAGGAGATAACAGATCACATACGGTCCAAGGCTATGGAGTAATAAGTGTAAACTTACCTAATGGACAATTGATACAGATTCATAATGTGATGTATGTTCCTGGTATTAAAAAGAATTTGATATATGTTTCAACTATCACTGATAATAATCTAAAAGTGGAATTTGGTAAGTTGAGGTGTGTTGTGAAAGATGTCCAGAATCACTACAGGGTTGTTTCCATAGGTACCAGGGTTGGTGGATTTTATAAATTGGATGTGACAATGAAGCGTCATGGTGCATTGACATCCATAGAAATGTCAACAAAAGAGTTATGGCACCACAGGTATGGACACCTAAATTACAATGATTTGATGTTGTTACAATGAAAAACTATGGTAGAAGGTCTTCCTGCTATGAAGAATGATCAATTTCCATGTGAAGCATGTGCACTTGGTAAACAACATAGAGAGGAGTTTCCTATTCATACAGAGAAAAGACAAACTGACAGTCTTGAATTAATTCATACTGATGTATGCAGACCTATGCAAACTAGGTCACTTGGTGGTGCTTCCTACTTTATTATTTTTATTGATGATAGATCTAGATATACATGGGTCTATTTCATAAGGAGTAAAAGTGATGTATTTGAGTACTTCAAAGAATTCAGAACTATGACTGAAAATCAAACAAGAAAATGTATTAAAGTTCTCAAATATGATCAGGGTGGTGAATATACATCAGGAGCATTTAAAAGTTATTGTAAATCTCATGGGATCCAACAACAGTTTACATTACCTCATACACCTCAGCAAAATGGTGTTGTTGAGAGGTGGAATAGAACACTGGTGGAGTGTGCTCGCAGTATGCTTCAAGGTAAAAACACTTATAATGGTTTTGGGGCAGAAGCCATTAACACTGTTGTTTATTTAAAGAATCGTAGTCCAACTAAGAAATTATATTTCCAAACTCCTTTTGAGATTATTTATGGTTATAAACTTGATGTCAGTCATTTAAGAGTAGTTGGATCCACTACCTTTGCACATATTCCAAAGGATGAGAGAAGAAAACTTGATGCAAAGTCAATCAAGTGTGTTTTTATTGGGTATTGTACTGATAAAAAATCATACAAATTGTTTGATCCCAGTTCACATAAATTGTTTGCAAGTAGAGATGTGATGTTTCATGAGAATGTAGATAAATTTGATACAATGAATGATGCAGATGTTTGGCATAATGATAGTGATAAACATGTCAAAATAGATGCAATGGTTAAATAGGAACAGGAACAGGTACAAGTACAGGTTCAAGAACGAAATGAAAGCAGTATGGACACTTCAAGAAGTCAGGATACATCAAGTGGAGAAGAGTCACCACAAAGCAAGAGACGTGATGAAAACAGTGAAGGACCAAGAAGTTCATCACGACAAACTCAGCCACCTATAAGGTATAAATACTATGCATTGATGTCTCATGTTATGAATGTTGTAGAACCTGTAAACTATGATCAAGTTAAAGAACATGAAGAATGGAGAAATGTTATGAATGATGAATATGATTCTCTTAAGAAAAATCAAACATGGGAATTAGTTGAGCTGCCTGAAAAAAAAGTCCCTATTGGAAGAAAATGGTTGTATAAATCTAAATTTAAAGCATATGGTAGCATTGACAAATATAAGGCAAGATTAGTTGCAAAAGGATATTCACAAAAGGAGGGAATTGATTATGAAGATACTTTTGCACCAGTAGCTAAATTGAATACAATTAGAGTATTGATTGCCTTAGCTACAAAACATAATTGGAAGTTACATCAGTTAGATGTCAAATCTGCTTTTCTGAATGGTGATTTGAAGGAAGAGGTTTATTTGGTTCAACCTGAAGGGTTTGTCAAGAAGGGACAGGAGCATCTAGTCTGCAGGTTAAAGAAAGCATTATATGGTTTGAAACAGGCACCGAGATCATGGTATGTAAAGATATATACCTTCTTTTATCAAAATGGGTTTGTGAAAAGAAAGAATGATCCTAATCTATATGTTAAGAAAGATGAAGAAGGAAATGTTGCTTTAATATCTTTATATGTGGATGATCTCATTATTACAGGGAGTGCATGTAAGTTAATTGAAGAGATTAAAATTCAATTATCTCAAGAGTTTGAAATGAAAGACCTCGATGAATTGAATTATTGTTTAGGACTTGAAGTTTGGAGAGAGTCTGGTAAAACATTGATCACTCAAAGTAAGTACACAAAAGAAATTCTTAAAAGGTTCAACGTGAGTGAATGTAAATCTATGTCAACTCCCTTAGAACAGAATGCAAAGTTGTACAATGAAGATGGATCTAAAAAGGCATATGGTACTTTATATCATCAATTGGTGGGAAGTCTGAACTACCTTACCACTACAAGGCCAGACATTGCATACTCAGTCAGCATCCTTAGTCAGTTCATGGCTAAGACTTCAGAGAGTCACTGGAAATCTATGAAGAAATTTCTTTGATATCTGAAAGGAACTGTTAATTTTGGTGTTATGTATACCAATGATTGTGATGTTGAGTTGACAGGTTACTCTGATTCAGATTGGGCAAGAAATCTTGATGATAGAAAATCAAATTTAGGATATGCATTCAACATAGGTACAGGAGTCGTGTCATGGAGCAGTAAGAAACAACCAATTGTTTCTTTATCATCAACAAAAGTTGAGTACAAAGCTCTATGCAATGCTACTTGTGAAACTATTTGGTTAAGGAGAATTCTTGAAGATATTGGCAATAAACAAATGGGGCCAACTATTCTCAAATGTGACAATCAAAGTTCTATTAAATTGGCACACAACCCAATTTATCATGCCAGAACCAAACATATTGAAATTCAACATCATTTTGTAAGAGAAAAGATACATTCAAAGGAAATTGACTTGATCTATTGTAATACCATTGATAATGTGGCTGACATCTTTACCAAGCCTATTGGAAAGATGAACTTTGAAAAATGTAGGAAACAGTTAGGAGTGATAGAAAATATGTTTCTTCATTAAAGGGGGATGTTAGAAGAATAATGAAGATACGTCTAGAATGTATTAAACTTATAATATTGTTTTAGAGTTTGTTTGATTGTTACAGAGATTGGGTTTGAAGGTTGTTTGAGATCCACTTAGATAGGAGTGTGATCAAACTATAAATGTAATTGATCTCTTTGCATAATGCAAGTTGTGTGAGCTTCGTCTCACTTGTGTGAGGTTGATGTTAAGTTTTTTATACCAAGTAGACAGGATCTTAGGAGGAAGGTCAAATAAGTCGGGCGCAACCTTTCCTTCCAAGGAATTGACAAACAAGCGCATGCACGTGTCATTGTCATTAGCCCCTATGTTATGACAAGCATTAGAAAATGCCACTAGGTGTTCATTTGTATTGACAGTGTTATTCCCCGAATACTTAGGCAAATTCTCCTTAAACTTTGGAAGTGGGCGAGTAGCAAGTGCTAGGTTAAGAGGAGAGGACACATGCCATGGTGTGGTTGTGGCATCTTCTTTGAACTAAAAAAGTCCATACTTTTTGATGACTTTGGTGGGATTTGTGGTAGATTGGATAGGGATATGGTGGCTATATAAGCTACCAATCATTGATGACGATGAATATTGAGAATATGGAGCACTTCCAGTGCCACCAGAGCCACCACTATATGCCATCCTGTGGATAATATGTGAAGGAAAGATAGACAAACTGGATGAATCAGATAAAGTTCTCCTTAGATCACTTTGTTGGGCAGATAACACAACATTTTTCCTTCCTATTTCATAAATAGGATTGATTTCAGGTGACAAGCCTCTTTTTCTTCTAGAAGCACGAGAATCTAAGGACATGAAAGAAAGGCAAAAACTTGAAGAAACAAAGGGTTACTGCTGATTTATAGACTGTCTACATCTAGCCTCCAATCATTCTTGAGCACTAATATCTCGTTGAATTGTTGCCCAAGAATGGTTAAGTTCAACACGGGTATTGGCAGTGTCTAAAATGGTGTTAAACAGGTTCAAAGAAATGTTGGTCTGGTCTTGAAGACCGGGCTCGATATTGGTTTGCCTTGCAACAGGAACAATCACTAATAGCAAAATAGTCAAAGAATCAATTTCAGAAAAAGAAAGATGTATCGATAAAAATCAAGTATAAAAAATTAACCAGAGAGATATCGAAGATATCCCTAGTATGGTCATCAAACAAATGTTGAGGAAAAGATATGAATTGATATTACTCAAGCATTTTCAGACTTTACTTGGCTAAAGAAAAGTAGACAGGAATATCACCCTATGTTTATAGCCAACAAAAATAACATCTTAACTCACAAGTATTAATTATGAGTGCTCAGGCTAGTCTTTTATCAACAAAAAGCTTGCTGGAAATTTAGTTTTTATGTAATTTTCTGAATATAACAGTTGTTGAAATAAATATAAGAACAAAAGTAAAGACACCAAGATGATAATCAAGATAGATGAGACATAAAGAAATCCTTTATTTCATCCCAATTCACCAAAGAGTCATTTTCTTTACAAAATCTCATACATAAATCTTGGACCAAAGTCAAACTTAGACATCCCCAATGGAACATACAAAAGGACCTCTGATAGAAAACCAAAACTAAACTCTAAAAGATGGATCATCTTGCCACAGATTGTTTCCCACTCGACTCTGCACAATAGCCTTTATCAGTGATGAAAATTAATTCACAAACAGACAAGCCTACACAGACTATCAAAGATAGATCAACACCTATAAAGAACAAGTGTCTGAATGATTTGATTCAACCCTGAATATTGTTGTCCACAATAAGACCCTGCTATCATAAAAGAGAATTAGGCTTTGATGAATATATGAATGAACGAAAACTGAATTATCTCAACATAAACTCAAAGAGCAAACCTTAGCATGCTTTTGCTTTTATCCTCCCTTTGTTCCTCCTTTTCCTTTTTCTTTTCACAAATTAAAATTGGTTGAAGAAGTTGAACCAATTCATTAGTTAAGTTAATTAAAAGACTCAACTAACTTTAGCTAGGGGGAAAAGTAATAATTATAATAAGGGTCATAAATAAATAATAACTAGTAGGTGGGACCCCTTGTGACTCCCTTTAGTTCATAACAACCATAACAATCATAACATAACCATTAGTTAAGAAAAACATACCTCCTTGTGCCTCCCATCAACATATTTACTTTTGGCAATTTAAACTTATGAAATTTGAAATTATTTCAAAAATAATACTCATATATCCAAAATAAACATGTTGTCCAAAGATCCATGAAGTCAACTGTCATAAACAATAGATATAATAAAAACTCAAAAACCATATTTCCCAGTCTATGATGCAACCCTTCCTTGTTTGTTGTTGTCACCTCTTGATTTTCCAGATTTTGCCTTTGGCTGTACAAAGCCCTTAGGCTTAATCTCGTTGATCCCGTGGGAACAATCGTCCCTCAAATGCATTCGAGAAGACACAGATTTGTCAGAGTCATTCGAGGGTGAGGAAGGGGCAGCAGTGGCTTTTCCTTTATCAAGTGCATGGTGGGATTTAGTCTTCAATCTCTTGTTATCATGGGAGGATTGCACTGGTGAGTGGTTAGGGTCAGCTTGGGAAATGGAGTTAACCGGTGGAGGAGGAGGCAAAGACAAGTTGGGCCAGGCACAATGTTGGGAGACTGTCGGGTGGACAATCTCTTGCCATCCATCATTTTTAGGGACCTCGTGTTGTAATGAAACATGAGGAGGTACAAGGATATCGGGGGCTTGCGGGGCTTGGAAAGGAGGCCTTTCAAGCCTAGGCCAGACTATTCCCTGCCCAATCCAATTAAAGAATCTGGCATGAAAAATTTGGCCAAGCTCTTTTGAATCAGCGTCAAAATGTATAGAGAACTTGGGCCTCAATTCCAGTTACCTCTACCTCTGTTTCCTCGGCCATGGTTTCCTCGACTTAAAAAACTCATCCTGTATGTGTAATCGATTAGCAAATAGTATTTTAAATAACCATGCATGAAAACTCTTAAAAATATGAAATAGATTTGGCTCATAATGTATCAGACTCATGCAATCCAATCCATACAAATTGTTTTACTATTAATCAACGAGCAAGGGGGTGAAATAGGGTTTAGGGATACGTGAGGGGTTTGTATTGAGCGAAAATATGATATAATGAAAGGGGATAAGACATGGTCATTGCTCAATGACAACAACAATCAAATGTAAAGAAAACCAATAAAACCGCACTGCAATCCGTACAAGACACTACCACTTTCATCCATTTTAACACAGGAATTCTCTTGACTGTAATTAATCTCAGAACATGGAGTGAAAAAATGAAATGGGAAGGTGATGGGATTTGTAATTAGCAGAAAATGAAATCATGGAAGGGAATAAATATGATTAATGTTCATGAGATTAATTAAGTGATCCATAAACATGCTGCGAAGAAGATGCATCAACCATTCACAAATTTTGTGCAATTTAACTAATTCATTGTTCATAAAATATCCAACACAATGCTACCGCGAGACAGTATGTATTCCACACGATTTGTAAGAGGTTTTGTTCCATTCACCCACCTACTTTTCATTTTATAACAATTTTCGCACAATACTAATTTCCATTCTGTAAACTATCAAAATCAACCACTGCCCATGCATTTCTTCAATCAACAGTAATACTCAAAAGTCATGTTTTCCAATTAACAATGAAGTCACTATTACAACAACCAGGCCCATCTTTTAAATGAAATGACATTAGTTGAACATAAATGACAGTAACCAAAATAATCAAGACCAGAATACAACCCACAGTCACCATTTAGACACAAGCTATGCACAGCGTAATTTTGCCTAGGTAATGTAGTTATGCCACTGTTTAAAAAAAAAAATCAATGTGACTTAAAAGCTGGGGCACCTATCCAACATGACTGCCATCAAAAACATGTCTGATTTAACCAGTGATTGATTGTAATAAATAACATGCCTAAAACTTTGTGGGTATCCCTGAGTATGAAAAACAAGCTATCCATACCACACACAGTGCGCAGCTAACAAAACTCCATGGTGCAACATTTCCACTTAACACAACAACACACAGTCATGATAATAACTCATCATATCGTGTTGAGGTATCGATTTAATATAAGATTTCTTCGATTTAGTCACACTGTGATCGACCATGTTGTGCACACTCAGGCTTATTCAACCAACAAACACAAGGATGCGGTGGATACACTTTCTACAGTCATCCAGTTCAGTAGTCATTCGGCCCCAAAGAAAACCATAGTTACCATGCCCAATATTTAATTTTGCAAAATACCATACACACAACGCAACATGTGTGAGAAACACCAAGCATTTGTAACCAATGCCAGCTATCATCCGAAAAATAGTAGTGAAAATACTAGTGACCGTATATTAACCAAACAATTCTCCATTGTTGTAGAAAATCAATCAACCAAACAAGTTGTGGTAGCTATGCATACCCACACATCCAATCGAATTGAGGCAGAGGCCCTTTCCAGTAGAAATACTGAGCTATCAAACATAAGGAAGGTGGTTGTATAACTTGAGTCGTGTAGATAACAAATAGGGTTTACCAACGTTATACAGAGGTAGTAACTAAATGCCAAACCAACATGACTGTCATATAGCCAACTGGACAGGTTTGTAAAAAAAATTCGGCAATATACAACCATCCAACAATCAGGTGGTAAAACCAATAGGCCAGGCTGGTGTTCCATGTCAACCCTCGGACCTATGGAGTTAAATTTTTTCACTGTGACTAACACAGGGAAGCTAGAGCCAACTTCCTTCAATGGTGAAAAACCCTAATACCAATAGTGTATACATAGAGGGAACCACGAATTATTCATGGATAGATAACAAGTCATGAGATAGGAGGGCTACCATACAGGAGTGAGGCTCCAACCTGACCGATAGTTATGCTTAACACGCGCAGGGTGTAACCCGTATGGCTCTTAAAACAACCACGGCACTAAAGTGATGACAAGGCCGAGTAAGAACAGGAGATCCCATTTCGTGGCCTTTAGTGATGAAATCAACCATTTCCCAAATGAACAAAACACACTGATGAAGAGTGCATTCAGTCATTAAACCCATAAAAACTAGAGACTGGACAAGTGATGCACACACGTGGGGACAACCAACCAAGAAAACCAAAAACAACTTCCAACTAAACCAACAAGATCACAAAGAGCCCCTATGGTTGCTAGTACCCAAGGTGGCCCAATAAAACTATGAATCCAAGACTATTACAAAAGAATCATCATTCTTCATTCCAAGAACACAATTTTACACAGTTGCAACCTTAAGGAAAACAAAAACCGATACACCCGAGCCAATAATTATTTCATAACCAGAGTAAAATCATGAATGGACAAAAAAAAGACATACATGTAATCAAATTCTTTAAACAGAGAGTTGGCCGAGCGGTTCCTTCCTGCTGAAATTTCAGAGCATAACCACGGCCAAGACCAAACAATATCTCGACTAGGGTGGTGACTAATGGGAGGAGTAAAGGTGGCATGCATTAAATGCACATCACCTCCACCCACAATTCATTAATTCAACAGTACATGCCAATGAGCCCCCCATTAACACCATTAATCAAATCATGCATCAAAACCATCACCATATTACAAAGCTAAATCGCATAACCATTAGTGTCCATCACTTTGTCAAAATGTGCCA
Source organism: Picea engelmannii (assembly GCA_009831015.1). Classification (NCBI taxonomy): domain Eukaryota; kingdom Viridiplantae; phylum Streptophyta; class Pinopsida; order Pinales; family Pinaceae; genus Picea; species Picea engelmannii. The sequence continues at coordinate 136,623 of ML787575.1, forward strand.
CCCCTATTTTGTCCATCTTATTCATATTTCCAATATAACTCAATTTAAAACGCACAATCATTACCACTATTACCCTACTAATATGTGCCACCAACATTTCAAACCATATGTATATTTACCATATAATTCCATCACAATTGCATAACCATTCACTTGCTAGCTAGGATTTAACCATAGTTGTTAAGTCTCTTATGCATGTAGTATAGTATGTAATATAGCTTTAAAATCTTCGTCTTGCAATTGTTTCTCACTTCCTTTAAGTTATTCACATGTGATATTGCAGAACTAGGTCCCCTTCCTTTGCATTTGTTCTAATATTTTGCCTCTCTCAAAACTGCCCTTCATGTAATTTTACTGATATGTTTGTTATGGAGGTGTGATAAGAACTGAGAACAATGATATTAATGAATATCATAGGCGGTAGTAACATAAGGAATCAACACTTCATAAGCTCAATTCATAATCAATAACAACAAGATCTTCATCAACCATGTGAGCCATGTCGTACATCATCTCAACCTCAAAATGAACAGATCTGCTCTCCAATAGTTCAAGGGGGTCCCACCTACTAGTGTTATTTAGTTTTTATAATAATAGGCTTTAGCAATACTTTGCGGGCAAAACTTCATTGACAATTTTTAATCGTCAACACTATGTAAATATCAATTAAAAAATGCAAGTGTGAGTTTCTATAGTTATAGTTGAACCAAGAAAATAAAATAATTCAAATACATCATTTTATGTCCACTTAGTAACATTTTTACTCATATCAACAACAACTACCGCACAAAAGAGAGGTTAAAAAGAAGTAATATTACTCATTATGTATCACAAAGATGACACATAACTACAACGACAAATAAAGTGTTTATTTTCTTCATATTCCATTGTATCACTAATTTCCTTTGACTTAATTTTAGATATCCAATATATTTGTTACATCTTTGACCAATTTAGCTTTTTGCTTCCTCTTGCTCTTTCTTCCTCTTCTTCCCTAGAGATTTTGATTGTTTCTCATCACTTATAATAGTGCAAATTTGTGTGAAATTATTTGGTTGAATTTTATATATTTCAACAACATTTATTTTCATATACTAGAGTTTAACTTTGCAGAAGTTGTCATCATGAACAAATAAATAATCACTGACAATTACTCCAGTATTTATTTCATCCTTTACCCGCTTGCAATCACTCTATATCTGGGGTTGATATCCAAAAAAAGATTTTTAATGTCAAAAAATCAGTCAAAATAGCTTAGATTTATCTATTTTTTTTGTTTTTACCCTCGCCAAACATCGATTAATTGGTGTTAAATAATGTAATGTCGCTTTAATGTCAATTAAGTGAAGTTTAAGAAAAAAAAAATCTTGACATGTAATTTATGGTTTCAACGTGTATTTTACTTGAGTTTTTTTTTTGTGTTTTAAAAGACACCTGCATGAAACAAAGCAACTATATTTTTTTAAGAGTTGGGATTAGGTCACTCAACCCATAAAGTAATTTTTATACCCATAATTGAAAATTTATTCTATTAAAATTCATAAATACCATTTGAATTCTCTATTTGTGAAATTCTTTGAATGTGTACTAATGAATGGGTTGAATATTTTGATGAAATAGAAAACAATGTCAAATAAACCCAACTTGTACATTGATAAATGTGACCAATTGGCTTATATAGAGAATGTAATCAAAGAAGTAAGGGCTCTGAAAACATATGTTGATCTTGATAAATGACAAGCAATCATGGAAAACCATCTCATAATCATCCCAAACTTCCTAATAATGGTGATGGGAGATGTTATTTCCCTTACAAGAAATGAAAAGGCATAAAGAAAGGATAAATTATCAGGTCAACAACTAGAAAATGGTGCTTAGAGTAGGGGCACCTAGAAGGGGCAACCAAATATCACCCCTTGGTAAGATAGTACATTGTTTTTGTCTTTTTTTTTTAAGTTTTAAATGATTTAATATTTCAATACTAATTGTAATTATTTACTTGTAATGTTGCAATTTGCAGTAGAGATGGTGAGGGTGATAGAATTGAAGTTAATCCTATGGAACAAAAACATTATTGGAAATGTACTCCACTGATGTTAATCGGTTGAAGGAATATGAAATCAATTTTCATCGGGAGTCCAAGAAAACTCTTGGAACATGAATCCAAATGTCATCCGAAATGTATTTATATATGTATCATATTAATGAATAATATGCATCTCATGCTTATCTACATTCATGTGTTCTAACAGTGGTATTAGAGCCTGTAGTTCATAGGCCTGAAATATGTTATGGTAGTTGTCAATAGCAAGTTAATTTTAAGCATTTTACTTGCAGAAAAATCTCTTTTCCTTCCAATCTATCCTAGGTGCACATTTTTGTGTTAGATTTGTCCATAAACACCTTTTTCTACTAGGATTTCTGCATTTCTTGTCATTTTTTAAATCGATGCACTCTACATGTTAGTTTTTTATTCAAAGTTGATGTTCTCGGAGGTCTGGGTTAATCTAAGGTTCACCCCCCTTTCTTTATGTACATGTCTATCAATATCAGAGCTTTAACTCATGTTTAAATATTGTTGGAATCATTTGTGGGAGTTTCCACTTGTGCAAAACGTAGTATGTTCTATGTTTTGATGGAAAATGCATGAGAAATCGGCACAATAGTGCTTCTGCTAGTTTCAATATGTGGTTTCTTCACATGTTGTTGTTCCTTCTTGTGAGTATTTCAATGTCCATGTAGTGCCTAAGTGTTGGTGAAATCTCTACTACAGAATTGGCATTCATACTTTCTATTTAGTCCCTTTTGTATTCCATCATTGACCTCGCTTGGAATTTTTCCTTTGTTGTCGTTCCTGCAACCAGAACAAGTTCTACTTGAAAACTATCCATTTCTAAGGACTGTAAAGTGTTTTGAAGCTAAAAACGTGAATTCAATTGTTTTGTCGACTTATTTCTAGAAAACAAGCTAGAACTAAAAAATATTTTGGCTCGGACTACTAACCATGCTCCCCTAATTCAGCTTACAGGCATCGGCTAGGGACTCGATTACTGCATATTTGCATCAGAAGATAAGGCTTGCAAAGAGCTTCTCTATTTTATGGGACTGAAAATTCCAGTAGATATTAAAGAAGAGAATATGTCACAGATGCTTCTAAACCACTCTCTTCCAATGGCAATGTTAATTCGAGTGATACTCTAGAGAATTTGAGAGCTATGACCAAAACTTCCATTTCAATAGTACCCCAACACCAGGCAGAAGAATCTTCTTTTTATTCCCCCCATTCCATGAAATCTTAATCGACCTCATAAAACAAACCTATTCATCACTCGTCTACATATATTTGGAGGATGCCTACAGAGACCTCTCTTCCCACCAATTCATCGCATATTTTACACAATGTTGCGCCTTATCTAACCCCATATTGAGTCCTCTCGAAGACCGTCCTTCATTATTTATCTTGCAGGAGAATAGATAAAGAGTCAATTCGTGGTTGCATATTTTTCGGTGTTTTCCAATTTGATGTAGAGATTCTTAAAACCTGCAGACATATCATTTGCATGTAATAGCACCATCATTCCCATCAAACCAGTGGACTAGGGCTTCAAGATGAAATACAGTGGTATCCACCAATAGTAGCCAAAGGATTTTTCCACATTTTGCATGTTGGTAGATGATTATTGACTTCTTGAGAACTACTAAGAAATTTCAAACACAGGATACATACTCTTTCACTAAAAAATTTAGCACAATTAACTTTGGGAAGAGGACATTTTGGAACTTGTTCTTTTAGGACAACAAGAAGAATATCACTCTCTAAATAATGGTATACTTGCAAATAATATGTTTTTAAGTTTACATGTGTTTTTTTGTAAACAGGTGCATTTTCAGTAGAAGTTGCCACCCTTCAGTTGTTGAGTTTGAATTTTCTAAGTCAGACTGAATGGCTCAAATTGATGAACTATTAGAGTTATTGAACACTCTAATACTCTCTTTTATGGACAATATAGTCACAACTGACAAAGTAACGCTTCAATCCGCTTTAACTTGTTTGTAAGTTTCACAAGCCAAGGTAAAACTGCTTGAAACTCAGACTCGCCTTCTTCATGATGAACTTGAACGAAAGAATCTTTAACATTGTAAAATAGTTTTTGTTTAGGACATCCCTCTTTTCAAAGAAGATGATGTTCATGATTCAGATCAACAACTAGTGTAGGATCAACTCAATGAACCAACTTCAGATACAAGTGAAAATGAAGATGATTTTTTTCATGAACAAAATCATTTTTCTCTTTCCAAGACAATCATCGGAACTTGGGAAGAAATCAGAAACAATAAGCATAGAATGGGTATCAGATATCAAAAGAAAGTCACCTTTCATATTTCAGATTATACCAAACTGATCCAATTCTAGAGTGATAGATTGCTTCAAGAAGGTTCATATTCACCTACTCCAATTCAAGAGAAGATTCTAAAATGCCAACATTGTCATCGAGTTGGCCATGTGGAAGATCAGTGTTTTAATCTCCTACCTTGTGAGCATTGTAGAAATCATAATCGTCCCTCAAAAAGATGTTCCAAACGCAATAAATCTTCAATATTAAAAAACAACTATGGGTATATTACTTCTTGGAAATGGTCATCAATATTCAAGAATACATATCAGTCATACGGAAAAATTCATTCTCAAGTATTGACACATCTTGAAGTGGAAGGAGTTTTCCTCTCAACTTGCACCTGACAAGGGGGGATAATAACAGTGATTGACAGTTAGGCTTCAAGTTTCGAAATCCTATCAATCAATTAATAGAAAATGAGCATGATTTGGTTTGTGGTCATCCAAAACCACCATATTGTTTTGTGGTTTTCCTTAAACCATCATTTAGTAGAAGACTTAAAACTTCTACTAGACAATGGTTTCTGGTTTCCTTAAACCTCCACTTAGTAGAAGAATTATAAATTTTGCTAGAGAACAATTTATGGTCATCTTTAAACCATCATTTGAGAGAAATTCCAATTAGTAGAATACATAAACTTCCATATTCTAGCTAACATAGGAAATGTTCTGAGAACCATGGAGCTCTATATCCAAGTTCTAGAGTTTCTGGTCATCCATAAACCACCAAATTGGTTTGTGGTATTCCTTAAACCACCACCACCATTTAGTAGAAGACACCTACTTATTCTATCATTTTTGTTTGTGGTCATCCCAAAACCACCAAATTCACTAGATTCAAAGAGAACATTTAGCCATTGGTAGTTGTCCACTTTGAGATTTTAGTTTCACACTTCCACATTTCAACTCTCTGCTTGGACTCACATATACCTCTTCGGATTAATGGGGGGGATGTTGGAAATGTAATATATCATGGTTACTCTGTTGAAGGAATATGAAACAAACCATCATAAAAAGTCCAAGAGAGCTCTTGGAAGATGAATCCAAAGGTCATCCAAAATGTATTTATATCTGCATCATATTAACAAATAATATGCATATCATGCTTATCTATATTTGTGTGTTTTAACAACAACAACAACAACAATATTATTGAGAATGGATGGATAAATAGGTTGATCCATGACACTTTGTTTCCATGTATGAGAGCACACATGTGGATGAGAGATATGAATATATGTGTGTTGTACCTTTTATTGATATGGAATAAAAACCCATATACAAAGGCTCAAAGACAAGTCTTCTCTATACTAATTTATTGTTGGTCAACTAGAAGGTACTAAATAGTATTTAAAACATATTTATGACATAGATTCTAAGGTATGCAAGATAACTTTTTATAAATATAACTTTTTATAAATATAACTTTTTATCTATTTTTGTGTGTGTAATATATAGGGTTTAATATCCACTATTCAATATTTTAATTTATTTTTACTTGTATATTGTTAGGTGATATTCCTACCACGATCAAACACTTTACCTTGCACATACCGAGAATTGTGTGCCATTATGAAATATATGGGAATAGAGCATCACACAATTGATTCATGTACTAATGACCATATTATATTATGGACAGTATGCAATAAAGTTTGAATGCCCTGAATGTGGATGATCAAGTAAAAAACAAGGTGCCCTGCAAAGTTCTTCATCATATCCCCATAATTCTGCGTTTCAAAAAAACATTAGGTGCAAAAGCATAGCACAAATTATGGATTATCATGCATGAAAGAGAAGTGAATATGGTTTTATGTGAATTCCTAGAGATGGTTCTACATTTAGGGAAATCGAGGAAATATGGTGCATTTTAAAGAAGAACCTCGTAATGATAGACTTTCAATGGTAGTTGATGGTGTCAATCCATTTGGAGAGCTTAGATCCATTTTCTCAATTTGGCTAGTTTTTGTTATAAACAATAACCTTCCTCATATTTCAATAAAGAGGGAGAACATGATGTTGGAATTAATTGTTATAGGTATTTATTATTAGGAATGTTCACAACATACCAATTCATTTTTTATTTTTGTTAAATATCCTGTATGTACAAGGAATTAATTATTTGTATTTTGAAATAACTAGGTAAGTACCAAGTCAAAGATATGGATGTATATCGTGAGCCTCTTATCGATGAACTTTTAAAGTTATAGGCTAGCATCACTATGTATGACCTCTCCAAACCAATAGGCAAAAACAATTCCAATTCCATGGAATGCTTACATGGATAATTCATGATTCCTCGAGGTTAACACATTTTTGTGGTATGTAAAGTGCAATATAACTCTACATATACTCTATTACTTCACGTGGCTTTTTGAATATTTTGGTATTCTATTAACAATTTATCTTGTAGGTCTTGAAACAAAGGGTAAATATGCATGTTTATAATGTGGCCCCAAAACAATATCCAAATGTTCAAGAAGTTTAGGAAAGGAGTTGTATGACGATATAGGCATTTCCTCTCTATGAACCATAGGTATCGAAATACAAAAATAAACATATTTAATGGGTAGTAATAGGTTAAGGAAAAATCCACAAAGAATGATGTCTCAAATATGGAAAATGACATTTGAGAACTATTGTTGTAAGCAATTAGTTTCAGTTGCGTCCATATTTATTACTTGCTCTAGTTTTGATATTTTTTCTATTGACACTAGTAAAAAATATATTTCCATTTATGTTTCTCAAAGGTCATGAGGGTGGGATTCCATGAGGTATGGAACGATACTTTGTCGAACTCAATCATTTCCCCTACTATGATCAACTACAAGTAGCTCATTTGTTTTACACAATGCATATTGGAAAGAATGTCACAAAATGCTTATGGAAAATTTTAGATGAGAGGAATAACAAAGACAAAATTGCCAAAGTTATCAATGACATTGAGGAAGCCAAGGTATTGAAACATTATAATCATTCTTATAGTAATGAACAACCAACCAATCTTCCATGGTTGTTAACATAACAAGAGAGTGATGTTGTAAAAAAGGTTATATGGAAGATTAGATTTCTCACTAGTTTTGCTTCAAACATAAATAATATATTATTGAAGCATCGTGATTTTAGTGGGACAAAAACTCATGATTGGCACCTCTAGCTCTCTTAAACATATTTGGAAATAACATAAAGGAAGTAATATATGATCTCGTAAAGTACATGAGGTAAGTAAAACATTATAATTGAAATGTTAATTGTATAACTTGTTGAAATTTTGTTTACTTACATTCTATAATTTAATGTTGACATGTGTGGTTTCGTTTCATTTTTAGGTGGTTGTGATATAAAGAAATCCATCAAAAAAGATATCAAGTATTTGAAGAGGGAAACTCCCTATATATTATGTGAAATGCAAAAACATCTGCCTCCAAGATTTTTCAATGCACAAGAACATTACCTCATACACCTAGTCAAGGAGATTGAAATATGTGGACTCGTATACACAAGGTCAATGTGGTTGGTGAAAAGCCACTTGAAGACATTGAATGTTTTTGCTAAACAAAGATGACATATAGAGGGATCAATGGTTGAAGGTGATATGGTATACCAATCCAAGGTGTATTTTATTGAGTATTTACCCCAAGTAGTGGGTGATATTAGTGTGCATCTCCTTTGAGATGTCAATTCCAACAACAAATTTGAAGGGGGGGTGTTGTTGGGGAAAAGTATATAGAGAAAAGTGAAAGGTATTGGATTTTTTTGTAATTATTATCTTCTTACATATATTTGTAAACTTGATAGGCACCTAAATTTATTTTTCTTTCTTCATCCAAGTAGTGAAGAGTGGGATGCAATGCATTTATACATTGCAAATAATATTAACTAGATAAAGGTATGGGTCAAACAATGTAAATAAGTTTACCATAATTTATCATGGAGTGGGATGGTGGATTTGATTAGAAGATCTTATGTGGATAATTATATAGATCTCACATAAAAGGAAATCAATATAGCATATAGTTCAAAAGATAGAAAGGTAAGCATTTCCCATTTATTTTTAGTTTTTAATTCACATTATTGTGTTTCTTTATTATTCCTCAAACTATGTCATACATATAGTTATCAATTCCTGACAATGCATTTATAACATGTTCAACATGTAGGTGAACATCACAAAGCTATGTGGTGTAATGACAAAAAATATCGCACCAAATAGTTGGATGATAAGAAGACAACACGTGACAAAGGCATAACCACAATTTTCTAGGTTACTAATAATTCCCATAGGGGTGATAGACATATTATCACATATAATTGAGATACTAAGGATATCTAGAAGATATATTGGATATAGACTTGAAATCCTTCAAAGTGGTTCTCTTTAAGGTCAGGCGGCACATATTTGTGCTACAAGGTGATGAAAGGACCGTTATTGATCATGATAGAAGATTTACCATGATTAATACTACTAGGTATAAGCTGTGTATAGATGTTAGGATATTTAGACACTTAGGAGTTAGTTAAGATCAACCTGGTCTAATGTGTCTTTAGGTAAGTCTTTTTCTTTAGTATGCATTAGTATGCATTTGTAGTTATGTAATCCAACGGTCATGATATGTTCTAGATATAGAGTGATCTAACAACTCATATTCTCCTCGACCTTAACAACTACATTGATTTGTGGGTTAACACCCGTTTGGTCCATGATCTCTATTTAAAGAGCATGAAGGGTCATTTGTTGATGATTGATTGTGAGAAACTCTCATGTAAAATATTTTTCTTTTTTATTAATATATATATTTCCTCAAGTGGCCATGTTGGCTAGGGCCATGGACTGTTTCCTTCTTCGAGAGTTTTAACTGCATAAAAACATTGGTGTGTTAATATTTCATATGGTTGTGTGAGTGATTACTAAAGGTGTTCATCATGTGTGGGAATACCATGTTTTTCAAACATGGTATCAGATCACATTTAAAGACCTGCTCTGGTTGTAGATCAAGATCTTGAAGCCATGTTGTTGCATTTTTGGTTTCTACTATTTATGAGAATTTATGGGTCGGGAGGGCTATTACATTGCATACGGAGCGCTTCTTTCAATTAAAAATGATTTTTGTTTCACTTGAAAAGGTTTGTGTTTTCCTATGATATGACCATTTTAGTCATATCCATAGGTATAAATCCTAAACACGCCCTTTTTAAAAAACAATCACGGAGCTAATATTTCAGTTATTTGTTTTTATTTCCAAGTTGCTACTCTTTTTGGTTTGTGTATACTCTTTTTCATGCGATCTTGGCAAATCAGAAACAAAGCAGAAAGTGTTTTCTTTTTGTGTATGTTCTTTGCTTTGTGTTATGTGTGAGCTTAGAAAATAAAAAACAGAGAGGAAAAACTTGCATTTTTTGGGTAAGCTAACCAATATCTAACCCCATTATTGTTGAGATTTGAAAAAAAAATCCAAAATTTCACTTGTTTTTGTATGAGCTCACAGACACGAAGGTTTTTTGGGTAAGCATACACTTTCAGGTGGAGCTCCAACAACAACAACACCCCCATCCTCCTTCAGAATTATAATGTGTTTTTCACTAGCTCACTTGGTTGAAAGTTTATTTATTTAACAAGAGGTCTCGAGTTCAAGTATCTTCTTTTAAGTTACTACTATAGAGGGAAAACACCCATATGGACTACACTAGGGTTCAACATGTAGGCATATCTAACCGTCTAAAATTCTCCTACTTTTTAATAACTACCCCGAATATACCCCACATTCATGCATAAAATACAAAGTGAAAAGATCTGCTAACTCTACCTTAAACTCTACGTCCAGTGTCGATCCTTTCGCGTTCGATTGCTCCACTGACTACAAGTCCCCTCCCAAGGTTGACCTGCATTCACAAATAGACAAACAAGGAACTATGAACATGCATCTTATATATGAATTAGTGGGTTAGATGTCAATATAAAACATAAATCAAACATAAAGATTGAACACATCATATTTCAGGATAGAAAAATTATTCTTTTTATTGATATCACAAAGTTTACTTACAATGAGATCAATGACTGCTCCTCAAACCTGATCTGGGCTCCTCTTCACCAAGCTCCAACTACACTTCCATGTATCTTTTTCCTCTCAACCTCTCTCTAGGGAATGGAATAGGCTTATGATGGAGGAAAAAGGCAAGAATGGGCAATTCTGGCACAAAACTCACCAGGTGGCTACAAATTCTTGGGGCAAGGAGGGCATGTGAAACGGGAAGAGTTTCACTGTTATTATGCTTATGTTAGGAATGAAACCCCAACACCTCCTTTTATATGACAAAAGGATGGTTATTCAGTTGGGTGTCTGGCTATAGGTGGTGGGACAGTTGGAAAACTACCCAATAGCCCGTAATCTCAATGAATTCCTTGCAACGTTTTAATTTTTGCAACATTTATGGGTATAAGCAGGATGTAATGGTGCAGCTAGCGTACGTATGCGAGTTTTATTGGTGCAGCAAGAGTTTGTACGCGTACAGTAGTGGTGCAGGGCACACACATCTTCAAAAATATGGTTTTTAAGAAGAGCTTCTTAGTGATGGCTTGGAAAAAATAGCAAGTAAGAGGGCTTGATGCCAGGTATGCATGCATGGTGCAATTTAGGGTTATAACAGATGCCATCTAATGTGTGAGGTCATAAGAACATCTAATGGCCGAAATACATTACAAATCTTCACCAACGTACGAAGCGAGTGAGCCCGGGACTAGAGTTCGGGACGTGCCATCTGCAAAAATCATAATTGTCTCACTGAGGCGGGCATACCCATGCTCGAGATTAAATAAATCATGGCTTCCAATCAAATAAACTACATATCCATGTCATAAAACTATATAAAGTGTAGCCACGAGCAATACATAGGGGATCTACATCTCATAATCAAATATATACATGTATAGTATCCATATTCAAGAAGCCAATGACACTTGATGGTTGGAGATGAGGCTTTCAGAGCTCGAGAAACAACTTCAAGATATTAAAAACTTGGGTAGGAGTGTAATGTGAGTGTACGACTTCAATACCCAGGGGTCTTCAATGACTCATCGAGAACAGACAAGAGGATCTCGGTGATCCGGCAGAGAACTTCATTTATTTCGAACAAGGACTTGATTGGAATTTTGGGGATGGTCAGGCATGAGGTCAAGAGAAAAACTGCATAAATGTCGACTCGGGTTGGGTAAAACTTCCTTTGGACAATAGCATGATAGATGATCAGACTCGACCAACATGACATTGACATAAGTTCACAATGAAAGAGGCAACGCAAACTCTCCATGTGTTTGGAAGAATAACCAAACGGAGGAGGACACACCTCTATGTAGCGAGAACAACTTCCTAAGTTCATATTAAATCCCAAATCTTGACGAACAAACAGAAGGATGTGCTTTGTCCAAGGGAAACTCAATGTGCTTCCATAAAAAGAAAATACTTTTTCCATCCTCTTTTGGGGGTATATTTGATTTTTTTTGTCTTTTTCAATATTTTTAAATATCTTGAAAAAGAATAAAAGAATGCTACATTAAAAAGGAGGAACAAGTGTCGCAAAGAATACTAGTTCCAAGCGCAAGGAGCACACTAATGCTCAGAGCAAGGAGACATGTGCAGGAAAAGGACACTCAGGAAAATTCCTCCATGGGTCAAGGTGTCAAAACGCAAAGGCAACGTGCTACAAGGCATGCATATAAGGCATGCTTCAAAGGTTCAGTTGAGAGAAACATGGAGTTGGCATTAGGCCAAAGACGCAGGGATGAAAATGTGATTAATAAGACATGATGAAACCCCCTTCAATGTCTTTTTCACAAGCCCGGAGAAGGTAAGCTTGGTGGTTTTTCATGTTTAGAGAGTCTGAAAAAATGTAAAAGAAGACTCCACTGGGGTACCTTTTTCGAAGGTAGTCTAGTCGGCTCGAAAAAGGGGTAAATTAGCACCGAAAAGACGTCTATTCAAAACCATTTTAACGAGTGTGAAAAAGACAAGATCACTCGACAATCTTTTCAATTTTAAGGAGTCTGAAAAGAGATTACCTATGGACTCGCAGCCTTTTTCTAGATTTAGTCCCATTAGCGTGAAAAAGTATAAAATTTACTTAGGAGAACTCTCTCAATGAGACAAATCTCTCGAGGTGTACCTTTTTCCTCCTTAATCTACAGGCCGAAAAAAGGGGTAAAATCATGCCAGTAGATGTTTTTTTTAACCAATTAATGAGTGTGAAAGAACAAGGTCACTCGGCGATCTTTTCAATTTTAAGGAGTCTGAAAAGAGATTAACTATGGACTCGGTAGGGAATGTTCTTATAGACCATTTTAACGAGTGTGAAGGAACAAGGTCACTCAAGAATATTTTCAATTTTAGGGATTCTGAAAAGAGCTTAACTATGGACTCCATGGGGGTTCCTTTTTCGTAAATTTAGTCCCTTAGGCCCGAAAAAGGGTTAAACTTATACCTAAGAATACTCTTCTAGTGAAACGAAGTTCCTAGAGTGTACCTTTATTCGTAAAATTGACCATTCGGACCGAAAAAGGGGTAAACTACCATCGAACAGACGTGCCTTCAAGTTTTAGTTTGACGAGCGTGAGGGACAACAAGATCACTTAGCAATATTTTCATGTTTAAAGAATCTGAAAAGGGATTAAAGAAGACTCATTTTCTGGGAGTCCTGAGGGTGAGGTCAAGAGTTATGACATATCAAACATATGAGGCTCAATCTTGTAATCAGGACAAGACTAACAAGAACTTATGAGCCTAAAGTCATTAATGACGGCATGGAAACCAAAATGCAACAAGGATCTACCTAGGGCATCCATGTAGAGGTAGGCTCTACCACCAAATTACAACACTTCTAAAGCAGCAATGACGGTTCTGTGTCGTAATTTGGTGGGTTCGATCCTATGGAAAAGTGAAAAACACAACGAGATGAAGAAGGTGGAGGTGAAACCTTAACTTAAATGCAAAAGTTGGAAAAACAACTTTTACCAAAGAATCTTTAAAAGTAACCCATATCCCAAAAAGTTTTCTAGACTAAAAGTGAAGTGTATCATAACATCCAATTAGAAACTCAAGAACCATGTTAAATTATTTTCAAGCCAGAAAAAAAGGACAAAAGGGTTCAAAAAGTGGAAAAAAGGGCCAAAAAAGTCTATAAATAGAAGCAGGTAGCTCATTATCACCATTGCAAATTGAGAATTAACCAAAAAGACCAAAACACCCCTTTGCTAAAAGAGTTGATTATGGGAGCTTCAGAGGATGAAATGAACTTTCGCTTGGACCAAGTAAGTACAAATCAACCCCTATTGTATTTCAATACCTTATTTTTGCATTTATTTTAGTTTTTGGGGGGGCGCACACTCCTAAAAGGGGGTGGCCCTACATGTACGCAGGTTGTCCAAGGACAAACCGCATATGCACGCAGGCAGAAAACAATATGCATGCGTGCATATGTGACTGTGTCCAATACAGCCCGCGTACACCCTCAAGAATATGAAAAAAAAAAATGAAAGTACAAGAGTTAACCCCCCTTTGAACTTGTCATTTGACAAGATGTATGTCCACTGGAGAGAGAGGGAGCATGAATACATAGATATCTTGGTCGATGAGGACCATGCAGCTATGGCCGCATTGAGACAATGTGGTTTGTGGAATTTCTTATGGTGTCCATTCATGAGGGCACAACCCAGGATGTTGAATGCCTTGGTGGACTATTGGCACCCTGACACAGAGGCATTCATGATTGAGGGGCAGTCATTGACTCCAATGGATGAAGACATTTACTTTCTGATTGGCCTCTCGAGGAGTGGTGAACCAGTCAACTTGCGGTTTCACCCCCCCCCCGGGCCCCACAACATTGTTGAGTTGATTGAACTACATTGCAAGGTCGACACTGAGAAAGTAGGTTCTCAGGTTCCAATCCACAAGATCACCAACCTATCACTGAAAGTGATAGTTTTACTCATTGGGCGGATCACTGGATCTGCGGCCTTACATCAGGCCTCCCGGGCACACATGCATTGTGCGGTGCAGTGCTTAAATGCACAAATCTTCGACTGGAGCACAACCATGCTAAACTACATGAAGAGACAACTTGTCGAGTGTCGCGGGTGGAGTAACAAGAACTTAGGATTCGGTACCATTCTATGCTCATTCTTCTTTAAGAGGGTACCCAATCTCAGTCCACGAGAGACAGTGCAGGGGCATGTGGCCACACTCCCAGCAGTGTGTAGATGGGCATCATTGTTGCCACAACAGGGGGAGGGAACAAATAGAGGCCTTCGATGATACATTTTTTGACTGGTGGGCACGGAAAATTCTGGCGATAGAGGACTACCCCTACGTCGGGATCAAATTTTCCAGGGACATGTACATGCCTTTACCTCCTGGAGCTAAGCGAGGAGAGATGGGTACATTTTCTTTTTTAAAGTTATTTAATTTTTTAATTTATTTTATAGATATATCATTTTTATGTGAAACGGAGTATTTGAGAACTATGTATTTGTTTATGTATATATGTGGGACCAGTACGTCCAGCGCACTTCACGAGGACCAGGTGACGTCCTTGACCAAAGGTGATACCAGCCGCAATCGTCGGACCAGTAGCAGTAGCAACAAGGGGGCCTCCAATCGGAGAGGCTGAGACTGTATTAAGACGGGTGGAACAGAACCTCACCGTGCTCACTCGTACAGTGCCCATGGTCGAGATCGAGGATCTCCTACCATATATGCAGCCTCATGTAGTTGGGTTGCCACGAACCTAGGTCCAACTTTTCCAGCATTTGGAAAACATCATCATTCACTATGGTAGGGCCAACAAGCCCCGTGCTTAGCTTAGGATGGACCACTTACATGCCGAGGGCATTCTTTTGTATATTTTTTAGGGCATAAGCCCTGCGATGTATACCAAACATGTTATTTTTTGAGGCGTTTGTGCCCACCTATGTACTTTGATACTTTTGATATNATATATATATATATATATATATATATATATATATATATATATATATGCGTATTTACATATTTTGTCTTATGGATCACATTTTTACAATGTATGTACATGTGTATGTGTGTGCTTCTTTCTATGTGTGTGAAATATACCAATCTAATAGTTGATTAGCTAGAGTATATGTCATTTGATTTAGTCTCCTAGGAACATGGATATATGTAATGTAATCAAAGCAATGTTCTAAGAGACGTACTCTAAGGAACCGTCGGTGTAGAGTAGGATTATAAATGCAGTAAACCCCATTTAACTGGGACACAACCAGTTGTGCATCTAAGTAGACCCGAAGGTGAGAGATACCATGTGACAAAGCGTCATGAAGTAACTCTATCACTGTGTTGTAATCAGTGACATTGTTCGTGGCGTCACCTAAACAAATACCTCTAGAAGATAACAACTGGCCCTGAGGTGTGAATATCACCCAAGCTGCGGAAGCAAGCCTCCGAGTGTGTCAGCTAGTGTCGTCCGCGAACCAAACGAACACCTCTGATTCACTTGACTTCTGCCATAGTGAAAAATATGACATCAAAAATAACACGTCCATAAAACAAAAAGATAAAACAAATTAATTGTATAAGAACTATACATATGTACAAGAAGTCACCCAAGGCGACCCACCTATGAGTAATACTTCTTGAGGTAGAGCCCATTTCTAGGCTCCACTAAAGTGTTCCTCTCAAAGTCAACCAAATGATAAGCACCCTTATTTAGTACATTGACGCAGGAAACGACACGACCACCACCTCGCGCTCCTGCTCACAGGATCGATCAATCATTTCATGAGCCAAAGCGGCTCTTCCGATTCCCTGCCAAAATCTCTGCTAAAAACCCGATCCATAGGTCCTTTATTCACCCACACATCCCTTCTGCTTTTTAACCGTGAGCAACCCCGATGTAATTTCGGGTTTCGGGGTTTCGTGATCCCCGATGTCAATATTTCTTGTCCTCTCGAACTCCCGAACTCCAATGAGTCAATTCGTCGATATGACACTTTACACGTTAGCCCTCCTGTCTAAACTCCTAGCCCATATGACCACTATCCCCGTGACCGCAGTCTTATCTCCTATCGCGGTTTCGGACATCGCAATGCTGAAATGCATAAACCTCTTGTCCACGGGATTCTCGATATCCTGATCCCCGTAATGCTGATAGATAGCTTTCCTTTCGAGAAATCCCCCAAATTCTCTGATATCCTCCACGCGTCCTCCTATGATGGACAGTCTTGATCACTTCTCGTGATTTCGAGACTTCTAATGCTCCAAAAGTCTTACTCTCAGGATTCGCGAAACGTCAAACCCCGATGTGCTGATTTGACTTTTCTATCGGGACTTTCCCCGATAATCTGGATCTTCGCCATGCGTCCCAAATGATGGATGGCCCTGATCCAATCTCACGATTTCAGAGTTTCTGATACCCCGATGACAGAAATTCTCTGTCAAGTCAAAACCCCAGTAGTCGATATATCGATGGGTCGCTCGATCCCCACCACGTGTCTCCACAAACGGACGGCTCAGATTCACTCTCGCTATTTCGAGACTTGAAATGTCCCGACTTTCTCGACCTCGAGAACTCCGATATCCCGAACATTGATATCCTGATAAGTCAATCCTTTCGGCACTTTCACCCTCCTATTCACGAATCTTTAACCCCGTGCAACTCTCGACAGATCTGACAGCTATTGCGTTCTTCACTCTAGATCTGATGGTTCAGATCCGTCCTTCTTGTGCACTCCTCCTGCTCCTTCCTAGACGTGGGAAATCCGACGGTCCAAGATCTATCGGTTGATCTGACGGCCAATATTTCTCCTCCCGAGCTTTTGCGCGTTCTCTTCTGGCCTTGGAAGGATTTTCCAAAACTCAAAGGCCTCGACCTTTGTTTGTTTCCTCCTGTGAGCTCTCGACTTTAAGCCTCACCTGCGTTCTCCACGACGTTGTTCCTCCTAAGATTGGAGAACTCTGAACTCTCCAAAGAGTTCTTCGACCTCTATGTTCCTTGCAGCTATAGCTCCGTGCGCTGAAAGCACTACTCCTCCTGAGCTTATCCTTGAATCCCCAAGGGATTCTTTGACTTCTGCGCCTCTGCAGAGTTTTCACGCACACAAAGTGCTATCTCTCATGAGCTTCTCAAACACTCAGTTCTCTAAGGAAATAAATCCTTCTTCTTTCTCCCACAGGTGGAGAAATTGGATTCCCTCCTGGCTATCCTTCTACTCAAGCAACCTTTTGTTGAGTCCGCAGGGTGTTCAACAACCCTGTGAAGATCCTTCAGTGGATTCTTCCTCTAAATTCCAGAACTCAAATAGTTCTCTTCTCCTCTGTGCCTGTCTACACACTGTCTCAATGCCCACCTGGTAGAGTATCTTTTCATAGAACATCCAACAGTCTTGTCTCCTGTGCACCTATGCACTCGCTCAATACCCACCTGGCAGAGCTCTCAGAATCCTCAGTGATCCTGGTTCTCCTTGAACTCACAACAGAGTTCTATCTTTGTGCACACCTTGCATTGACTCGATGCCCACTTGGCAGAGCTTCACAGAACTCCTCAGAGCTTCTGTCTGCAATTGTGTATCTCCTACACAACCTTGCCTCCAAGGTGTTCAGAAAACTTGAGGTCTTCCTTGAGTTGTTGATTTCATCTATTGTGTCGCAGCACGTCTTCGTCTGAACCTGTAGTATTCAGAAGTGCTTCAGTGCACTGGTATTCAGAGACCGCAGTACTCTGTCACACCCTCATGGCATGAAACCTCAAAGACTTCTCAAGCCCGAAATCAGACACACTCCTGCAATTTCAAACCTACAGCATACATTCATATCATAATAGAACACTCACAGACACCCACATAACACAGAAATACATGCAGGAAAAACTGCTTCTGTTTATATTAATGAAAATGCCTCTTTACAAAGGTGTTCCTGAGCACGGCCTGTAACAAGGTCTCAGCTCCTTCTCTTCTTCTCTACTCACAGATTCTCTTCTCTCCTCTCTACTAGCTCTCTATTAACTCTCAACTCTCTGCTAGCTCTCTACTAACTCTCAACTCTCTTCTAGCTCTCTACTTTCTACTAAAGAGATACAATAGATCTTTTTACATGAGGGGGCTCTTCGAGCTCTTCCCTCCAATCTACCTACCCTATTCAATTACATTGAATGGGATGTCTAGTCCGCTATCTGGATCTAGATCTCAACCTTACAAAACATTAAAGGCCTATCTTATCTACAACATGTGCAAAGGCACGGCTTCACAGCTCAATAGCTTAAGCATTTAATTACATTGAATTCAGATTTCAAATGAGGTTGTGCCTCTCTCTTCAACGCACGATTTGAATTCGCTAACGTGGTTGTCTGGTTGATTGGCTGATGTGGAGAGATGCTCCTGCATCATACTCCTTAGCTACAAAATTCATGAGCTCCTGCTCATGAGCTTCCCATCTCATCTGTTGAAATCCTCATGGATCCCACATCATTCTCTGGAGCTATTCATCTGCTCCATTCTTTTGCTACTGCGTTGCTTCTTCCTTTATGCTCAGCTTCTCCTTCCTGGCAATCTTTGTTGACCCTAACATTAGCCTTCTGATATCCTCGATCGCTACATCCATCTTCTCCAGTGGTTGGTCCTGTTTTTGCAGTCTCCCTAGCTGCAAACATTTCCAGCTCATGGGCAGATCACTGTGATCTCCCATGCCTTCTTCATCATCTTCCAACTTCACATGTTGGATGTGCATGCTCTGCACTTTCACCCTTCTCTCCAGGGCTTCAATCTACTCATACAGATCAGCCAAACTAATGTTGTCTGCTTCTTCTTCTGCAAACTCCCATGTTGCAGTCTTTTCAGTCTCCTGGCTGAAAATATTGAGCCATTCCTCGAATTGTTCATCATCCCCTTCTTCTTGTTTTGCTGTCAGCTTCAGTGCTACAGCTTCCCCAACTTCCTGGCTGAATATGTTGAGCCATTCCTCAGAATTCTCATTTTCCTCTCCTTCTTGGGCAGCTTCAGATATCTTCTCCAATCCCTCTTCCCTGACAGTCGCAGTTGACTGTTCTTCTGTTGTTGCTGCATCTGCAACCCAGACTTTTGCCTCCTCCTGGGCAAGTGGTAGGAATATTTGTATTCCCCCAATCATTGGAAGGTCCCTCGGATCCTTCTCTTCTATCAGCTGCACATGTTGATCTAAATCCATTCCTGAGCTCACCTGCTTCGTCAGCTCTTCTGGCTGATTCTAACTCATCTACTCATCCCTGCCCACCTGGCAATATGGGATGTCTCTACTGCCCTCCTGGCAGTCCATGGAATCAACTAATTCCATCTCTGTTTCCTTGCCCACCTAGAAAACTGGAAACCTTTCGTTGCCCTCCCAGCAGTCTGTGAGATCCCGCAGTGACCTCATTTCATTGCCCACCTGGAAATGTGAAATTCCTTGGTTGTCCTCCTGACAGTCCCTAATATCCCGCAGTGATCTCAGGTCTTTGCCCACCTGGAAATTTGGAATTTCCTCTCTTCCCTCCTGGAAGTTCTTGATATCTCCAGTTGATCCCATTTCATTCTCTTTACTGAGAATTTTTCCAGTCTCTGGTTCACATATCTGAACCATCTCCTTAGGTCCGTCGAGGTCTTCAGCATGCCTCAACCATCCTTTTAACAGCTTACGCTGCCTTCTAGCCATCAACTCCTTGACTGGCCATTTTATCTTCGGATTTTTCATGGGCCATTCGTGCATCCATCTCGACCTCTTATCCTGTCGCATCTCAATTACAATTTCATCCAGTCTCGCGTTCATCTCAGCGACTTCTACATCCCATTCTGCGTCACTCATCAGCTCTAGGTCCTTTCTTCCAGCAAACCTACGGCCTTCAGTAGCCATGTTGTTGTCCATGTCTGCTCTCCTAACAAACCTATTGTTGTCACTCTGCATCCCTGAGTGTTTCCATCTTCCTCCTACAGTCCTGTTGATTGTCTTCTCGATTGTTGCCTACCTGCGAACAATCACCACAGAGTCTCCAGTGCTCTGTCTTCCTTTACCTTCTCGCTTCACCTTAAATATACATATGAAATCAAGCTCTGATACCACTTGACGCAGGAAACGACATGACCACCCCCTCATGCTCCTACTCACAGGATCAATCAATCATTTCATGAGCCGAAGCGGCTCTTCTAATTCCCTGCCAGAATCTCTGCTAAAAACCTGATCCACGGGTCCTTTATTCACCCACACGGACCTTCTGCTTTTTAACCGTGAGCAACCCCGATGTAATTTCGGGTTTCAGGGTTTTGTGATCCCCGATGTCAAGAGTTCCTATCCTCTCGAACTCTGATGAGTCAATTCGCCGATACGGCACTTTACACGTTATCCCTCCTAGCTAAACTCCTGGCCCATATGACCACTATCCCCATGACCGCAGTCTTATCTCTTATCGGGGTTTCGAACATCGCAATGCCGAAATGCATAAACCTCTTTTCCACGGGATTCCCGATATCCTGATCCACGTAATGCTGATAGATAGCTTTCCTTTCGAGAAATCCCCCGAATGCTCTGATCTCCTCCACGCGTCCTCCTATGATGGATGGTCCTGATCACTTCTCACGATTTTGAGACTTCTAATGCTCCATAAGTATTTCTCTCAGGATTCGCGAAACATCAAACCCTGATGCGCCGATTTGACTTTTCTATCGAGACTTTCCCTGATAATATGGATCTTCGCCACGCGTCCCGACTGATGGACGGCCATGATCCAATCTCGCGATTTCGGAGTTTCTGATACCCCGATGACAGAAATTCTCTGTCAACTCAAAACCCCGGTAGCCGATATACCGATGGGTCTCTTGATCCCCGCCACGCGTCTCCACAAACGGACGGCTCAGATTCACTCTCGTTATTTCGAGACTTGAAATGTCCCGACTTTATCGACCTCGAGAACTTCAATATCCCGATAAGTCAATCCTTTAGGGACTTTCACCCTCATGTTCACGAAGCTTTAACCCCGTGCAACTCTCGAAAGATCAGACGGTTGTCGGGTTCTTCACTCTAGATCTGATGGTTCAAATCCATCCTTCTTGTGCGCTCCTCCTGCTCCTTCCTGGACGTGGGAAATATGAAGGTCCAAGATCTATCGGCTGATCTGACGGTCGATATTTCTCCTCCCGAGCTTTTGCGCATTCTCTTCCGGACTTGGAAGGATTTTCCAAAACTCAAAGGCCTCGACCTTTGTCTGTTTCCTTCTGTGAGCTCTTGACTTTAAGCCTTGCCTGCATTCTCCACGACATTGTTCCTCCTAAGCTTGGAGAAATCTGAACTCTCCAAAGAGTTCTTTGACCTCTACGTTCCTTGCAGCTATAGCTCTGTGTGCTGAAAGCACTACTCCTCCTGAGCTTATCCTTTAATCCCCAATGGGATTCTTTGACTTGTGTGCCTCTGCAGAGTCTTCACGCACACAAAGTGTTATCTCTCCTGAGCTTCGCAAACACTCAATTCTCTAAGGAAATAAATCCTTCTTCTTTCTCCCACAGGTGGAGAAATTGGTTTCCCTCCTGGCTATCCTTCTACTCAAGCAACCTTCTGCTGAGTCCGCAGGGTGTTCAGCAACCCTGTGAAGATCCTTTAGTGGATTCTTCCTCTAAATTCCAGAACTCAAAGAGTTCTCTTCTCCTCTGTGCCTGTCTGCACACTGTCTCAATGCCCACCTGGGAGACTATCTTTTCACAGAACATCCAATAGTCCTGTCTCCTGTGCACCTATGCACCCACTCAATACCCACCTGGCAGAGCTCTCATAATCCTCAGTGATCCTGGTTCTCCTTGAACTCACAACAAAGTTCTATCTTCGTGCACTCCTTGCACTGACTCGATGCCCACTTGGAAGAGCTTCACAGAACTCCTCAGAGCTTCTGTCTGCAATTGTGTATCTCCTACACAACCTTGCCTCCAAGGTGTTCAACAACCTTGAGGTCTTCCTTGAGTTGTTGATTTCAACTATTGTGCCGCAGCACGTCTTCGTCTGAACCCGTAGTATTCAGAAGTGCTTCAATGCACTGGTATTCAGAGACCGCAGTACTCTGTCACGCCCTCATGGCATGAAACCTCAAAGACTTCTCAAGCCTGAAATCAGACACACTCCTGCAATTGCAAACCTACAGCATACATCTACAGCATACATTCATATCATAATAGAACACTCACAGACACCCACATAACACAGAAATACATGCAGGAAAAACTTCTTTTGTTTGTATTAATGAAAATGCCTCTTTACAAAGGTGTTCCTGAGCACGACCTGTAACAAGGTCTCGACTCCTTCTCTTCTGCTCTACTCGCAGATTCTCTTCTCTCCTCTCTATTAGCTCTCTACTAACTCTCAACTCTCTGCTAGCTCTCTACTAACTCTCAACTCTCTGCTAGCGCTCTACTTTCTACTAAAGAGATACAATAGATATTTTTACATGAGGGGGATCTTTGAGCTCTTCCCTCCAATCTACTTACCCTATTCAATTACATTGAATGGGTTGTCTAGTCCGCTATCTGGATCTAGATCTCAGCCTTACAAAACATTAAAGTCCTATCTTATCTACAGTCTGCGCAAAGGCACGGCTTCACAGCTCAACAACTTAAGCATTTAATTACATTGAATTCAGATTTCAAATGAGGTTGTGCCTCTCTCTTCAACGTGCAATTTGAATTCGCTAACGTGGTTGTCTGGTTGGCTGGCTAATGTGGAGAGATGCTCCTACATCATACATCCTTCACAATGAAAGGTCTGAAGCACATGGGTTTGAACTTGCCTTCCCCCAGGGGATCCTTATCTTGGTCGTAGACCAGGACAAGGTCGCCTTCGGAGAAAATCTAAGGATGAACAGACCGATCATATTTACATTTGACTCTTTGTTTGTGAGCCTCGTTAGCCAAGGTTGCATCACGGCATTTCTCATCGAGTTGCTAGATACATAATAAGCGTTCCTCAAGTGGTGAAGTGTCTGGCAATAACTGTACTGCCAACTTTAGAGATGGGATCTGGCACTCTATTGGCAAGACTGCTTCCAGCCCGTAAACAAGTTGAAAATGTGAGAAACCGGTGGCAGTCTTTACAGACATTCGGTAGGGCCACAATGTCGAGTACAACATCAAATGCCAATTTGACTTGGAAGAATTGATCGTTCATTGTAGAATAGTCTTGAGGTACTTATTCATAGCTTCTACCTGACCATTCGCTTGTGGGTAGTAAGGTGATGAATGATCTTGCCTCAACCCAAGATTTGATGTTAACTAGGACATCATTTTGTTCTGAAAGTGACTACCATGGTCAGTGACAATCTCTTTCAGGATGTGGAACCTTGCTACTATCTGGTTAAAAATAAAGAGAGTTGTGGTTCACCATCATTATTGAATGTTAGCATAGCCTCGACCCACTTTTTGAAGTACTCTACCGCTATGATGATATAACAATAACCCCTGGTTGAATTTGGGTGGCATGTAGTATAATCAATCCCCAACTTGGTGAAGGGACCAACTGTAATGAAGGGAAACATGGGAGTAGGGTGTGCCGTCATCTTTCGAGAGAAGATCTGACATGGGTGGCACTTCTTGACTGATTCAACGCAATATTTGATTAACGTCGGCTAAAAGTAACTGGAATCATTTGGGTTGTTTCCAACCTAGACAAATGACCACCACATGCTCCAATGTGGCATTCGTTAAGAACGAGCTTCGCTTCTTCATGAGTGGGACACGAGCGGAGGATGCAATCTACACCTCGACGATACAAAGTGTCATCAAGAATGAGATAGTTTTTTGCCTGATGGTGTATATGTTGACACTCATCGCAAGAAGCAGAGGTGGGGCACTTCAAATTCTGGAGATATACTAGTATATCTCCATACCAGGGGTCCGAAGATGAAATCAGAAAAAGATCTCCTTTAATCGGTGATTCTTCGGGCGTAACATCACCTGACTCGATCGGAAGTTCCGAGATAAGTTCCGCAAAGACCAGTGACTTCTTAGATTTTGCAGAACTAAAATCCAAGTCAAATTCCTGGAGGATAACAATCCATCTACTGATATTTCCGCCAATGACATGTCGTGTCAACATGTATTGAAACAGATTCACAATGATGACGACAATGGTCTTACGAAGCAGAATATAATGACGGAACTGCTAGACATCATGCACTACTACCAACGCTAACTTCTCAATGTGGGATTAGTTGAGTTCTGGTCCAACTAGGCCTCGGATCAGGTAATAAATCACATTCTCTTCAAGCAAATCATCCTCTTGAACCAATACCATACCGATGGTCGACTCTACAGCGACCAAATACAATAATAAATATTTATTATAATTGGGAGGTTGGAGTAGAGGGGCAGATGTGAGGGCACGTTTCAACTCTTCGAAAGAGCTTTGAGTTGCTTTGTCCCAATGCAAAGGGACTCCCTTCTTAAGTAAATGCATGAACCCTTTAGTGATCTCGGCATAGTTTGCGATAAAACGCCGAAGAAAATTGGCTTTTCCCTGTAAACTATGAAGCTGAGGGACTGTTCATGGGGGAGGCAATTGAATTATCACCTCAACCTTTAGAGGATCGACCACAATCCCTATTGTCAAAACTATGAAACCTAGAAGACGACCCAAGGTCACGCAGAAACTGCACTTGTTTGGATTCAAGCGAATTTGATAGTAGCGACATCGTTCAAATATTAGTCGGATGTGCGCGGGATGATCAACTCTCTTATGACATCATGATGCTAAATTATCGAGATAATACTCGACTATGTGTCTTAGGTCATGGAAAGAAAAATACATGGCCCGTTGAAAAGTGGCTCCAGCATTCTTAAGGCCAAAAGGCATCTTCCGATAAGTAAATGTACCCCATGGACAAATAAAAGTTGTTTTATGCTGGTCTTTGGGCTTAATCTGTATCTGATTGTATCCCGAAAAACCATCCGTGAAAGAAAATGCCTCACATCCTTCACATTCATCGACAATCTGGTCAATGAATGGGGTGGGGAAATTATCCTTTGGACATGCCTTGTTCAAATCACGGAATTCCATACATACGTGAATCGTTCCCTGTTTGTTGTTGACCGGAACAAGATTTGACACCCATTGAGTCAACTAAACGAGGTAGATGAAATCGGCTTTGAGTAGTTTCTCTACTTCAGCCTTAATAGTTGCCGCTTTTTGAGGATTGACCAGATGAAGCTTCTACCGGACCATGATGTGTCAAGATAAGTCATTATTTCATGTTCGACGATTCTTGGATCTATGCCTGGCATTTCCTCATAAGACTAGGCAAAAATGTCATGGAATTATTTAAATAAATTTGTATAGATCTGAATCTCCTCGGGGGAGTTGTCCTCTTCGACGAAGACATTCTCCACGATGCTAGGGGTTCTGGAGATGTCAATAGGTATCATTTCAATGATGGTTTCCATATTACCTTTGGCATAAACTATGTGTGTAGCCATACGACTAATAGGACAAGACATATCTCCATTCATAGTCAACACAAATTCTCTTGCCTCTATTCTTCTTAACTCTGGGAGGAAATAAGATCTATGATGGAGATCGTCGCAGGGTCTATCCGGACCAGTCAATGCCTCTATAATCGCCTCATCGGAGGGCAATACCACGTCTAAATAATAGGTATTGTCAAGGGAATCTTGATCCCAAATAGGCTCGAGAACTGGATCTAACTCCTGTGTGAGATTTGGATCGAGGTCGGCCGAAGCTTGTTGAACAATAGAGTACGCAAATTTTGTCACGGACAAGGGAATGGACATGCCAGGATGCCTTGTCCCTTCCATCGAAGCCGATGGAGAAGGAAGAGTCCACGGATCGATAAAGAAAGTCGTATGGAACGACGACACTTGAAAAATCTCATCCCTAGGCAAGTCTGGGACAACCGATATCATATTGACATCACCAGAAGGAGGTGGGTAATTGAACGTACCCATCAAAGGTGGGCACAAACCAACCCCCACATTGACGACCGCAGGCTGTGGGTTGTCAATCATTGGGACCATGGATGCCCCCGATGAAGGGTCAGGCCTGGAGAAGGACAACTAATCAATGGTCACGATTCGGCCCTCAAGTGGAAACAACAAGACCCAAAAAAATGTGGCAAACAATGCATGCATTACATATTTCTAACTCCTTCCTAATAGCAGGTTGTAGTCGAGAGGGGCATCAACCAATTCAACCTCGACACACACGGTCTTCCCTCACAACTGCATGGGGAAGGAAGGGATGATTCCATGTGGTCAAAAAGAACGACCATCTAAAGAAGTAAGGAGAGTAGGTGACGAAGACAAAATGGGTTGTCTAATGGCCTTCCAACACATCAATGACATCATGCATGTCGAGGTGCCCTCATCAACCATCGTGTGGAAAATGTTTCGAGTAAAATATTTCGTGGGGTTAGCCACTACTATCTGAAACACAATGTGGTATGGCAGACGAGGTTTCAAGTCGATCGTATCAGGCATGATCGTTCCTGGATTATAGGTCTCAGTGGATCCTAAGGCTTCTAGCAGAGCCTTTATCTGTGAAGGGCGGCTCTGGAGGACCTCCAAAGCAGACATCACGCAAGGGGTTTG
Source organism: Picea engelmannii (assembly GCA_009831015.1). Lineage (NCBI taxonomy): Eukaryota > Viridiplantae > Streptophyta > Pinopsida > Pinales > Pinaceae > Picea > Picea engelmannii. The sequence goes on from ML787575.1 coordinate 163,625, forward strand.
TGACAAATCCTCCACCGCAGAGTAATTATGGGTGGCCCTTGTGTTCAGATTGTGTGAATATTTCTTGAACACCGCTTTCGGGATGCGTGTCATTGTTTCTCCCATTGTCCTCTCAATATGGAGTGGAACTAACGGGTTTTCGGCTTCTTTACCCTATTCAGAAGTGTTTGGAATTCCCTAATCATGTGCCCTAGTAGCTATGTGAGCGTCACCCTTCAACATATAAACGTTCGCGGCCAAGGGGTTACTAGAAGATGGAGGGGTAGAAGATGAAGGGAGTCCCTAACTACCCCCATCTGTTCTCAAAGAGGCTTGAGTCAAATTTTTCCCATGTGGAAATGGGTTTGTTAACACAATAGGTTGTTGCTGCGCTAATAACTAATGGGCCTCCGCAAACTGAGGGCATGGGTGAGTCAGGTGGTCTTTCATGCAAAGGTTACACGGATACGTCGAATTTATTTTCTTTGTGTTTCCCCCACCAGCATTGTTGGTGGGTTTCTTATCCCCCTTACCCTTCATGTTTCGTTGTTTTTTCTTGTCGTTAGGCTATTGGTTGGCCTTCAATTTTGTCGACTACACACGGTGTACATCTGACGTTTGAGTAGCGAGACCAGCCAAACCAATGGTTTGGTTGGTCGTTGTTTGTTGTATCAACAATTGTTGCAATTTATTCGATAGTTGATCAATGGGCTTCGCTTGTTCTGAACCAACTATGCCATCGGCATGTGGTCCAGACTTGTGTCTGGTCTTGTCAAGGATGGACTGTGGCGCATCTGGAAAAACCTTGTAAAGTAAACTAGACTAAGAGTATATCAATCCAAGCTGTTGAGCTCTCATTATCATCTCTTCCTCAGAAAAGACCCCCAACGTTGCAACGTCCTTGGATAACTGGGGTACCAAAGACTTAAGGAACCACTCTAACAGGAATGCTGGTGGAACCGGTAATTTTATCAAACTCTTTCAACGTCGCCACTCTCGGATGTGATCTGAGATATGATCGACCTTCGTCTACTCAAAGTTGGTCAGCAATTCAATGTCGGCATCATATCTCATAGGTAATTAGAAATGGTTGAGAAAAACCATTGCTAGTTCGCTAAAGCAAGAGTATCTTGAGTGGTCGAGCTTGATGTACCATTTCGCGGCACTCCCGATGAGAATGCGTTGAAATAGACGCAATTGAACGGAGTCGTCTCTCAGAGAGTTCGATGAGCACCATAGGTGAAATGTGGTCACATGATCGTCTGGATCTTCGTTAGGCTTACCTTCAAACTTTGGAATGTCTGAGGGAAACTTTTTCGGCATGGGAGGCCAATGCGGATAGTGATAGATTGGATCGTTTAACAATCTTAACAAATTTGGAAAATGCAACATCGCCAGAAATGGTAATTCAGGTTGTTGACTACGTACAGGAGGAAAGGAGCCTAGCATTTGGCTGGCACCAGGTTTCTAGGAAAAGTTAGGCTTTTGGCCAGGGCTTTGGTAAAAACCATGGTCGTGGCCAGCATTCGGATACTGCGCTTGTTGAGACGTCATCGGATGACTCCTATAATTGGACATTGAGGGCTGGGAAGGGATTTCTCCCGTAGTTGTGTTCCAAAGGTTCTGGAAAGGGTTTCCCTCCGCCGATCCGACGAGAATAGGTACTGAGCCTTGCCTAGGGTTCCATTGACCATGGAAGGGGTTGCCCCCAGTCGGCATCCCTGACAAGGGAAATAATCCTTGCCACGGATTCTAGAGTCCCTATGAGGAGGAGACTCATGTGTTTTCTCCATTTGTAGGAATAGTACCCTGCACGGGATTTTGTGGTCCAAAACTAGGGTTTCCCCCGGCCGAGACGGCAGCTGACGAGAATGTGTTATTTCCAAACGCGTCGAACAAAGAGAATGGCATAGAACCTAGAGGCGTGGTGTTGGAAGAAGGTCCTTGACTACCTACTCAGAACAAGTTGTAGTTCATGTTTGGTCAGATGGGCTATTGAGGAGCACTGACGAGTGAAGGGGACAAAGGAGGTATATGACCCCCACCGTAAGGGAAAGCGTTATAGGGGGCTGAGGTTCCCCCCATGGACCCTTGCATAGAAGTGTTTGAACTCCCTGCCCCTAGACCCATGGTCTGTAGGGTGGAGTAGGTGAGGACTGAGTAAGTATCAAAGTCGAGCATCCCGTATGAAAATGGAGGACATGTCGCACTCTGTTTGAACGGTGCAGTGATCGTCGCCATAGACAGAATCGAACCGCTGCCAAAGTAGAGGCAGTCGAGACCATAGTGGTATGAACCTGCGAAGGTGAGTTAGGAGGCGAAACACCCCTGGTAGTGGCAGTCGTAGAGGGAGTGTGAGGACTCCCTGATGAAGTAGTAGTGTTTTTTTCCATCGTTGCTTGCAGGACTATCTGACGCTCGTGATGTTTTACCCTTGGGGGGGGAAGTTGTATCAAGAGTGGCACCGACAAGTCAGTGATCGGAGGGTTGTACGAACTGAGATATTTTTCTCCAAGGTCAGAAATAGTTGGTTCCTCCGGATACGAGTGATCCCCTCTCGGAGGTGGCTCGGGCACAATTTCTTGAGGCCCGGTTGCCCCAAATGACCCTTGTTGGTCAATTCTTCGTCGTAACGGTGGGGGTGGTGGCTCCAAGTTAACCGATGACAGGCCCAGAAGCCTTCACGATCGATGGGGCTCTTAATCTTCCACTATGTGAGAATATCAACAACACAGTAAGGATTTTTCTAACGTTGAAGACCAAGTACACACTAAAAAATTTCCTAAGAGACAATGCAAGCAAACTACTAACTAGTTGGAAGAACAGTTACACCAGCCAACACTAGAGCAACTTACCGGTGCAAGTGAAACTCGAACACAGAAGCACCCTTTGGGTATACTCTGCAAAGTGTGGCCCGATGTCTGCCCTAGGTGCCAGGGTATACCCCCGCACTCACCTATGTAAGTCCCTAAAATAAAGGTAACTAGGTTGTCAGCTCGCGAACAGTCACCAAGTAGGTATAGTCGACAGTTGAGTGGACCGCAATGAGCAGGGTAACTAAGACTGAAACCTATCGAGGGTGTCGAAAGCAAGTGGTCTGGAAGACACCTGAGGACCTTGAACGGATTCAAGATCCATGAAGCTCTGTGGAAAATGTGAGCAACAGTATCCCACGACAAGTCCTCAATATGTGTTCCCCACTATGCTTGGTCCGGTTTTGGAGGGTTTATCTCCGCTACCTTTTTGTATGCGACCTCGTGTTCATCCCCTGTGTTAGAGAGGGGTCCCGAATAACTTTCATGTTTATTGGAATTTTTACACTCCTAGCACAAACTCCAATGTTTGTTTTATAATCCTTGAATATTTTTCTCTCCAACCTAAATCAAGGCTCTAGCCTAGACTAGTTGATGGACCCTACAAACATAAAGTCTAGTTGATTTTAAATTAGTATTAATTTTAAGTGGCTTGTATTAATTCAAGGAAACGGAAATGAAACTAGTGGTGTGTTTTAAGAGACAGAAGAGAAGATCATTAAATGAAACTGAAAGAAAAACTACTTCTTTTTGATAAATAAATATTTGCAAATTTAACTCTTTAACCAACTTTTCGTAACTACTTTTTCCTAAGATCTTTTAAAGGAAAACCTAAAACACAATTTCACTCGACTACGAGCTACTTATGTTCTAAGAATTCAGTAAATAACTTAAAGAAAATAACTCTTTCTCCTAAAAGAAGAACAACTAACCTAACTACTGAACCAAACAAAGAAATCACAACTTTTTCTATTTTTTTTGTTTATGCTTCAAATAAGAAACTTGAAAATGAATTCTTTTTCTTTTTCTTCAAAGCAAGTAAAAGGGGAAAAAATGAAGACAAGACAAGACCAAAAACTAACTTCTAGCCCATTGCGGATCGTAGGAAGTCACTGACGATATCAAAGAGGCTGATTAGGAAAGACTCACAGACTTGTCTAAAACCCTTTCAAAGAAAACACAAGAAAACTTTTAAAAGAATAAGCAAACTGACGTCAAACCCAAGCTAAAGACTATAACAACAGAGACCAGTACTAAATCAAGAAACCCCTGAGAAGTCAGACTTCAATCAGGGAAGAGTTTGACTGCCCCTTCTTAACGAAAAAGTTTCTTGACACAGGCACGCTACTGACACTTAAGCAGCTTGCGTATGTACGCGGGTTGTCTAAAGGTAGGGCATGTATGTATGCATGCATACCCACTACAGGTCGCGTACACCTCTGTAACTTCTCAAAAAAAGAAAAATAACAGGTAGACTGACATAGCAGGGAGTACGGGTATGGCAGACCAAAATCCCTTAAAGACTCAGCAACTTACAGAAACTCAAAATAGGTAATCAAACCAATTAAAACACCCAAAAACTATCCCCTAAAACCCTAGAGGTTTCCCCAGTATGGTCGCCAGTTATGCTATAGCGGAAAAACCCCCTATAGACTACACTAGGGTTCAACATGTAGGAAGATCTAACTGTCTAAAAGTCTCCTACTTTTTTATAAATACCTTGAATATACCCCACATTCATGCATAAAATACAAAGTGAAAAGATCTGGTAACTCTACCTTAAACTCCACGTCCGGTGTCGATCCTTTCGCATTCGATTGCTCCATTGACTACAAGTCTCCTCCCAAGGCTAACTTGCATTCACAAACAGACAAACAAGGAACTACAAACATGCATCTTATATATGAATTAGTGGGTTAGATGTCAATATAAAACATAAATCAAACATAAAGATTGAACACATCATATTTCAGGACAGAAAAAGTATTCCTTTTATTGATATCACAAAGTTTACTTACAATGAGATCAACGACTGCTCCTTGAACCTGGTCTAGGCTCCTATTCGCCAAGCTCCAACTACGCTTTCATGTATCTTTCTCCTCGCAACCTCTCTCTAGGGAATGGAATAGGATTATGATGGAGGAAAAATGAAAGAATGGACAATTCTGGCACAAAACTCACAAGGTGGCTGCAAATTCTTGGGGAAAGGAGGGGATGTGAAACGGGCAGAGTTTCATTGTTCTTATGCTTATGTTAGGAATGAGACCCCAACACCTCCTTTTAAATGACAAAAGGATGCTTATTCGGTTGGGTGATGGGCTATAGGCAGTGGGACAATTGGAAAACTACCCAATAGCCTGTAATCTCAATGAATTCCTTGCAACTTTTTAATTTTTTCAAAATTTGTGTGTATACACGGGCTATAATGGTGCAGCTAGCATACGTACGTGAGTTGTAGTGGTGCAGCAAGTGTGTGTACGCGTGCAGTAGTGGTGCAGGGCGCGTACATCTTCAAAAATATGGTTTTTAAGAATATCTACTCAGTGATGGCTTGGAAAAAATAGCAAGTAAGAGGGTCTGATGCCAGGTATGCATGCATGGTGCAATTTAGGGTTATAACAGTTACGTTTAAAAAAAAATCATGCATTCATTGTAAAGTGCATTTCAATTCAACTATAAAAGTGAATAACTATAAGTAACTTTAATATTTGAAGGAGGGGCATCACCATATAGACCAACTTCTACTCACCACGTGGCTCTTTGGTTATTGTTTATGCCCTTTTTTTAAAGGCATAACTTTCACATTTGAAGTCCATTTTCAATGCCTTTTTTTTCAAAACAACCTATTTTTTCAAGAAATTTCCATATAAACCATTTGTTTCATCTTTTGAATCTATATTATTTATATATTTTAAAATGTATTCTCCAAGTGATATTTTTCTTACTGGTACCAACTAATTCTCATGGAAATCCCATATGGAAGATGTACTAAGAAGTAAAGGATTGTACTGGATTACCTCAAGAGAAAAGCACAAGCCCCCATCAATACCAAAAAGAAATCCAAATGCGATAATAAAAATGACAAATCACGTGGACTCATTGGAGTTTCCATCTCTCCTAACTTACAGTTTCACCTTCAAGGACTTGATGGCCCAAAAAAAACTTGAGAAAATATCGAAGTTGTGTTTGGTAAACACATTGTGGTTCAAGCTCACTAGATTGAAAATCAATTAATGACTTTAAGTCCCAACTATTTTCCTTGCATTGAATATTATTTATCTAAGTTCAAAACAATTAGAATTTTATGTAAATACTTTCAAATAGATCTGAAGGATGACTAACGCATATATCTTTTTCTTGCTAAGCTTGGTGTTACCGAATATTTCTCTTGCGAACAGGGGAAATCTCCCTTGGATATATATACCCCTATTGACCAAGACAAAAAAAAAAAAAATGGATACTAACATTCGTTTAGATCTATTTTGTTATGTCTATGGATAGAGAAGATAGAAGAAAGAAGTGTGACTTACTCATTTTTCGATGGTTTTCCTCGCTATTCTTCAATCTTTGTTCTTATTGTCCAAGTTGCGATCAAGATGAAGAAAATATGCAAGGAACATAACAATACCTTCTACTTCTACAACATATCATTAGATAAGAAAATATATATCTATATAGACATACATGTGCAAACAACAGTATGAAGGAAATATGCCAAGTTATATTAATGAAAACATGGGAACTTACAACCTTGTTGCACTAGCGTTCCTCCAAGCTTCCAATACAGTCCTTGAATGCACTCTAAATATGTTTCTCTTAAGATCATAAGTATCATATACATACTTTCTCCTCCCTCTCACCTTGGAATTCCCTCATTATATAGGATTTAGAGGCTTAACCACCATGGAGAAGATCACTCACTAGATCCACAAAATTGGGATCTCCAAGATTTTTGAGGAGAAATTATCTCTTAAGGATTTTAGGGAGAAAATATATCTCAAGGTTTTTAGGGAGGAAATATCTCTCAAGATCCATCAAATTAGGACATTGGTTTGAGAAAATCTCTCAACCATCCATGAGATTCTCAACATCTACTTAATATTAGGAAACTAAATGTGAGGTGGATTATCACACTAAATTAATTTCCTATTTTCAATAAAAATGAATAATACATGTGCACATAGTATTTTGACCTTAATATGATAAATTTATCCTCCATAGTGATTAGGGATTGTGACAAATGTTCTTTCATGGTGTCAAGGTTGCAACACTCAATAAAGTGCATGAGACACTTAGTAAGGTCCATACGACACTTGATAAAGTGCATGTGACACTTAGTAATGTGCATATGACACTTGTGACACTTAAGATGTGTAATAGATGTGACACCTAAGTGACATTGTTGTGTGTAAAATATGCCCCCTAAAGTGTGAGGTCAGAAGAGAAAACGATGGCTGAAACACTTTACAAAAATATGTGCATCAAGGAATTGGAATAAGAAATTCAGGTGGAAGTTGCAAGCAAACATCAAACAATAGACATATATCATCCTCGAGGTGGGCATGCCCATACTCGGATAAACTGAATCAAAGCATGGTCGTTAACCAATACACTACGGATGTTGGCATGTTTACAGGAAGAATGCGCTTTTCATTGATGGCAAGAACAGAAGTGAACCAAACCTCGAGAGCACAGAAGATGAGAAAGCTCAGAAGAGATAGCGGTTTCCAGAAGTATAGATGAGGTCCAAGAGACGGACTCGTAGGAGGAGAAAAGGTCGAGACCTGTGAACACTTAGAAATCCTTCTAAAGTTGGAGAGATAAGAAGCTCAGGAGGAAGAGCTATAGTGGTCATTGGATCACCAATCTAGAGGACCAACAACCGTCAGATTGAATTTAAGTGGAAGGACAGGATAAGCAAGGGTTGAGATCTGAGATCTCGATCACTTGAATTTTTGTCAGTTGTCAGATTGAAATAAATGGAAGGACAGGATAAGTTAGAAGGCACGCTAATCTCAGCGGTTGATAATCGAGCACTCAAATCTACAGTCGACAGGGCATATCGGACCGCCCCCCCCCTGGAGATTTCTACCTTTAACTGTGGGGAGGGGTTCTGAGTTGGTGGTATTTCTCATGTGGGACCCTCATACGTGTCACCTTCTTGTCAACTCAGACCCACCTCATGCATTACTACTTACCACCTAACACCCCCTCCGAGAAAACAACCAAACCACTCATACATACCACCTCTGCACTCCAATGTCACACTCCACTACCGCACTCTGCCTCCACCTCCACTACACTGCCTACACGTCTCACCCACATCAACATACCACGTCAGCAAGGACATGTGAAAGTCCATGTCAGCAAGTACACATGGCATAATCAGATTATGACAAATGTCAAGAGGAAATTGGCTCATGCCATGTCAACAAGTGACGTAAGCAAGCTATGTCACTCTGGGAGATTTACTTCAAAAGGTTCATCACCAACAAATGTCAAAAGTCCCAAAGTCTTGAAGGATGAAGGTATGAAGTCTCTCTCAATCGTCTAATCTGAAGTTCACTTTAGGTGCATTTTCAACCGTTGATCTAGTTTAGTGGAAGGACAGTATAAGTGGAAGTGTTAACCGACAGCAAGCGGTCTGCACCACCTATCACTTATTCAGCAGGTGACCACTCCGGAGGATAATGAAGCAGCAATTAGCCTAAAGTCTTGAAGTCTCAAACACCGAAGACCCAAAGAAGACCTTGTTCGTTGATCGCCAGGAGGGGTATGTGCCAGAAGATTATGCATTCGGGTAAAATCACTCCGGGAGAAACGAGTGCATAGGAGTTGAGACTCCCAAAGCCCGAAGTATTGAAGTAATTCATGATCATTGATCGTGAAGGAGGGTACGTGTCAATATATCATTGACTCTGGGTGAAATCGTTCATGGAAAATCAAAGCACCGAAGATTTGAAAAGGCCAAAGTCCCAGAGTGGAGGATAGTTGTTCGATTAAGGAGGGTAGATGTCAGCAGATCTTCCATTTCGGAAGATATCCATTCAGAAGAAATGAGAAGTTGAGATTCGAAATATCCAAAGTCTAGAGACCCGAAGGAGATATCGACTGTTGATCCGAGAGGGACACACGTCAGTGGATTGTCAAATCCAAAAGATTGGCGTATGGAGGAAAGAAAGGATTGATATTTGAAACTCCTGAATCCCAAACCACGAAATAAATCACAGTCGTTGATTTAGGAAAATTAGATATGATCCGCAGATCGTGAAAGAACAAATATGAACCATCCATTCAGGAGCACTGTCAAGATCGTGAGATCGACGGTCCCATCACATTGCAAGGATTGGAGATGCACGAACTTTAAAAAGATGAAGGTGAGCCGCAATCGAAACCACAGTTTTGGAGAAAGGACATGTGGAGGCTCGAGGTAAAATGCGGGGCAAAAAGTAGTTTGATACAAACCAACTTTGGACACGCCCATAATCTCGTGGTCACATGAGATCTTCGCCCAAGGTCATGTCAAGAAAAAAATCTATCACTCACTAGACTAAGATCAGAAAAGCACCTTTTGAATAAGCGTTTGGTCACCATCGGTGGTCACGTGAAGGAAGGGGCTTAGAAGCCAAAGAAGCCAAAAATGACTGACTGTAACTACCAGAGAATACGAAGAGTTATGACTGCCAGAGAAGCCATAGAATCTCAAGATAATGCCCACTAATGATGAACATATTTAGAATAACCACTAGGTAATATGAAGAGTTCACATGATGATCAGGCAGAGGACTCGATGTGAGAAATACATGCAGAACAGAAAAGAAAGCGTGCTTTTTCGATAGTGATGCATGTGGACAGGATGAGACACAGTGCATAATCTGAAGGGGAGATTCATGGCGCAGTAAAGAGTATGTAGAGGCATCACAAAGTATAAAAGGAAGAAGAGAAGCTCAATAGTAGAGGTGTTGAGCGCAGGAAGAAAAAGAGCAGAGCACAAAAGCTGAACGATGCAGAAGTAGAACAGAGTATAGAAGTTGAAGAAGGCAGAGGAGACATGGAGTTGTAACAAACCATATCAGAGACAGAGCAAGTAAGTAAAGTTTTGTAAGATTCATTCAGGGTGGTAGGGTAGTGCTAGGGAGGATTGAAATACTCTAAATTCTACTTGGTGCTAGAAGATATTCTGGGAGTTGGTGCTTCCATCTAGTGGGTCCTAGAGAAACCTGGGAGTTGGTGCTTCCATCTAGTTGGTGCTAGAGAAATCTGAGATTTGGTTCTCTCTGAAAGTTGTAGCTTTCTATCAGAGATTGTAGCCTCATATTTGAGTTGGAGCTCAAAGACTGTGATGTACATGAAAGTTGGAGCTTGATTAACATCCCAAGAAGAAGAGGTTTTCACCACTGTTGAATATATCTCCGATATTTCGGAAATGTCGGTGAAATTTTCACCCTCCCGATATTTTCCTAAAAAAAATTCATGACACATCCAACACAATGAAAGTGTCGCGACACTTCCATCATCTCACGAGAAATTGCCAATGTGTCGCGGGTCGATGCAATGTGTCGCCCTGCTGAGAATACCCGCAGAAAAAAAGTGTGTGTGAGGGGTTTTAGAGGTCACGGGTCCTTTTTTTGTCATTGTTTCATTTGTGAAGTGTGAGAGAGATAGAGAGGTGTGAGGGAAGTCATTGTGCATCTATCCAAGGAGCAGAAAGCCAAGGATATTGCTTCCATTAGCGCCAGCGGAGAGATCAATATTTCCAGGTATGATCAAAAACGTTTTTCTTTGATTTGTTTGAAGTTTGGACTTGAAGATTTGAATTTTGTTTTTTTTATTTTTAGAGTTAGGATAGGGTTTGCAATGTGCCTCTTCTTGTTGTTTTTTAATGGAAGATTCAATCATTCTAATTCATCTATCTTTTATTACTTAACCTTTGCATTATCGTGTGTTTATTTTGGTTTTTTTGTGCCATAGGTTTAATATTTTCATCTAAACAAAATGTCGAAGACATTGGATCCAATGTGGGTGTACAATGAACCAGTGAAACTTCCCAATAGACAAGTATTGACATGCAATCTTTGCGGCAAAAATATTTTTGCAGGAATTAGTCGCTTCAAATACCACCTTACCAAAATCCATGGGTTTGATGTGGATCCTTGTCCAAACAGTACCCCGAAAATTATGCATATTGAAAACCAATCACTCATTGATATGGCTAATAAGAGGAATTCGAACCAGACTCGTAAAAAAGAACTTGCATGTTCCACTGAAAATAGATACAGTGGAACAAGTGCCTCTGAGGGGGGACCAGTAGTACCATAATCCCACTCCTCAGCCATAGGGCCCTCAACTTCTGCAGCCCCCTCATCAACCTCATCTTACTTTGTGATGAGGTCAACACCTGGGGGGGAACCTTCTATTCGGTCATTGATTAAAAAAAAAGAGATGGAGGAGGTCAGCAAGCTTGTGGCCAATTTTTTTCTTTGGAGTGATATATTTTTTAACATTGCCAATAACCCCTTCTACCATCCCATGTTTGAAGTTGTTGCAATTGTTGGCCCAGGGTATAGGGGACCTTCCTATCAGGATTTGAGAGGGTGTCTCCTTCAAGGGGAAAAGGCTGACTACATAGAAATATTAGATCATCTTAGGGAAACATGGAAGACCACCGGATGCACCGTGATGTCGGATGGGTGGACTGATGGGAAGGGTAGATCAATTCTAAACTTTTGGGTTAATTGTCCCAAGGGGACAATGTTTATCAAAAGTGTCGATGTAAGTGCATATACAAAAGATGCACAATTATTATGTGAGTTGTTGGATGGATTTATCCAAGAGATAGGCCCACATTATGTTGTCCAATTCATCACGGAAAATGCTTCTAATTATGTTGTTGTTGGGAGGATGCTTATGCAGAGGTATCCATCCTTTTACTGGAGTCCTTGTGCCTCCCATTGAATTGATTTGATGCTAGAGGACATGGGAAAACTTCCTTGGATCAAGGAAATCATTGATTCATCTCGGAGTGTGACAAAATATATATATAATCACACATATGTTCTTTCACTCATGAGACAATTCACAGGGAATAGAGAGTTGGTGTGTCCCGCAATCACACATTTTTCCACCAGCTTCATTTCTCTTGAGTCACTCCTCAAAAGTATGTTGGACTTACAAAGAATGTTTCTTTCTAATGAGTGGGTTGCTTGTGTCTATAGCACCAAACAAGATGGGCAATCCATATCCCAACTTGTGGGACATGACTTGATATTTTGGATTGGAGTAGGGGAGGAGGTATGTACCATTAGTGAACCTTTGGTAAAGGTTCTTCGATTGGTTGATGTCGAGAAGCCTGCAATGGGATACTTTTATGAGGCCATGGATAGGGCCAAGGAAGCTATCTACCGGTACTATGAGAACAAGGGGGAGGAAGGACTCACCAAAAGAGCCTAGATATGGGGTGTGATTGATGAGCAATGGAATAACACTCTCCATCATCCCATTCATGCAGTAGGGCTCTACCTCAACCCTGCATTCGCTTATGCTTGTGGATTTAATTTTGATGGTGAGTTCATTGATGGTTTCCTCCAGTGTGTTCAGAGCATGGTGTTGACTCTAGCTGAACGCTCAGAGATTTCTAGACAGAATGAGATATATAGGATGGAATCTAGGACGTTGGTCTATCATATGGATGTCCAAGATAGGACCACAAGGATGCCAGGTAAGCTTCAATTTCAAATTTTGTTTATTCCTTTCTATATATTATATATGACATTTATTGCTCGATGGAAATCTAAAATATAATTTGTTATCTTCCTTTCATTTTATTCATTGTAGATTTATGGTGGAAACCTCCCAGAGCTGCAGAAACTTGTCATTCGAGTGCTTAGTCAAACTTGCAATTCTTCAGGTTGTGAGTGCAATTGGAGTGTCTTTGAAAAGATACACTCCAAGAAGTGCAACAGGTTAGAAATGTTAAAAAAATGCAACAATCAAGATTTAAATTGTTTAAACTTTATATTTGTTTTAATTTAATTTTTTACAATTTAGTATTTACTATTTATTTACCATCACTAACTATATCTCTCAATATCAATACAGGTTAGGTACCTAGTGCCTTAATGACTTGGTATATGTCTAATACAATCTAAGGTTGTGGGTGAAGAAACTTGACAAAGAACCTGGCATAGAAGCCATTTCATTGGATAACATTGACACCACCAGTCAGTGGAGGGTGGAGATTTAGGAGCCTAATATGGAGGAGGCCCCCGAGTGGTTGGAGGAGCATGCAGATGATTTGAGGGAGGAGGGGGAAACAGAGGAGGAGGAGGACGATGTTCCACTTCCAGTGGATATAGAGGTCGAGGAGGAGATTGGACTTCCAGTGGATCCAATGCCACCACCACCTCCACAGAGAGCTATACTTGGAGTTGGACTTGGGTCTATTGGGACTGGGAGGCAACACACTTTTCCTTCCACCTCGTCCCCATCACTTACCACCTCAGATGTAGCATCTAGAGCAACTGGAGCTTCCACTCCAATCTCATCTAAAGTACCTCCACGACCACCTACTACTTCCAGAGGAAAATTGGTGCCCTTTACCCGTAAAAGGGCTAGAGCAGCAGCAGCACGACATAGAGGGAATCAATTATTTGAATTTTGGATTCCTAAGATCTATCATTTTCATTTTATCATGTACTATTTAGTATCTATATGCCTCATGATGATTCATCTCATGAGATACATTTATTTTGATCATTTGATATGATTTTGTATCTACTATCATCCTATCAGGAACATGTTTCAGAATTTTCAGTTTAGTAATGATATGTGACCACTTGACATCTTATGCATCTTATTTATTGGTTGTATTTTCATATTTATGTAGAAAAGTGTTTATTTGATGTTGTTGTTGCTTTACAAGTTTAAAAAAAAATTAAAAATGAGTGTTTTTTGTATTTTTTTTAGGTCTTGCGACATATTCTGACATTTTTTGCCGATATCGCCGAGAAGTTACATTCTGAACCCTCGTCAACACTTTCCCTGACACGACATATACATCATTGGTTTTCACCCTTATGGGTTTCCTCATGAAAAACAGTGTCTATGTGTATTATGTGTGATTGATCAAAGGTAGATACATAAGCTTTAACATGACTAGTCATGATGGAAGTTCAACTAATAGACCCCCTATGTTTGATGGAATAAACTTTTCCTTCTAGAAAGTAAGAATGAGAACACATTTAATGTATTTGGGTGTTGATGTTTGGGATGTCATTGAAACGGGATATGTGAAGCCTGTAGTCTTGGCCTCAAAATATGATAAGTTGGAGTTTAGCTTAATGAAAAAGAAATGAATGTCATCCTCAGTGGACTTGTTGAAGCCGAGTTTGTCAAAGTCATGCACTATGATTCAACAAAATTTATGTCGGACAAGCTAATAAGTAGTTATGAAGGTAATGAAAAGGTGAAATACACAAAACTTCAGACTCACAGACTGAAATTTGAGCAATTAAAGATGGATGAAGATGAAACTATCAGTAATTACTTCTTACATATAGAAGAACTTGTCAACACTATGAAAGGCCTAGGTGAAACAATAGATGGATATTTTCTAGTCTAGAAAATATTAAGATCTCTTCCTGATAGATTTAACTCAAAGGTCTTTGCTATAGAGGAAATAGTTGATCTCAAAACGTTGACACTAGATCAACTTTTTGGAACCCTAACTGCTTATGAAATGAGAATCACCAAAGGTAAATCCACTACAAGAGAGGCATATTTTAAAGTAGAGAAAAACACAGACTCCGATGTATATGAGATTGAAACAAATTTTGTGAGAACACTGAAGAAAGGATCAGGCAAATACAAAGGTAAAATTCCCTTCAAGTGTTTCAATTGTGGTAAGATGGGTCATTTTGCTTCTAAGTGTCCCCACAAAAGAAAGGATCAGACATATGACGATGAAGAGAAGCACAAACACAAGAAGGTCTATAAAGAGAATAATTTTAAAAAGAAAAGCCTATGTGTAAACAATGATGATGATCCCTCAGATGATGAAAGCAGTGACTCTTCTATTGAAGATAAAATAAATGATATCATGCTAATAGATTTAGAAGATCTAAACATTGAAGATACAAGAAGTGAATTCGTTGATTGTGAAGAAGTAGTAGATCTTGAAGGAGAACTTGTCAGTGCCATGGAAGAGATTGATAGACTCGGAGAAAAGAAAAGAAAAGAAAAATAGTTACTGCTCAGGTATGAGAAAACATGCAATGAACCATCTGAAGAAATTTCTCTATTGAAGTTTAATTTAGAAGAATCTAAGAATATTGAAGACGTCCTCAAACAGAAATTGAAGGGAGTCGAAACAAAAGGTGAAAAATTGGAAGCTAAAATAGTGACTGTCAGAAAATATCTAGAGAAATTACAGGCCTTATATCATCAGAATCTGACAAGTATTAAAGCCTCGGAAGGATTAGCCTCCATTCTGAATCAGCAAAGGAATTCAAAGTTGAAAATTGGTTTGCGTTATGAAGAGTGATCAAGTAGTGGTCAGCCAAGCAACAAAGAAACCATCAAATTTGTCAAATCCACAACCATTGACAACAACAAACATGTAGAAACAAAGGAAGAGAATCAGCCACCAAGGAGGAGAGAAGGAAAAGCTACCAGAACTGAATATGTAGAACAAAGAAATAATACAGCCTCTGCTCAAGGAAATCATCAGCATGGAAGAAATCGACCTGCTCAAAGAAGACAGCCATTTTCCAGGTACAAAGATTTTTTCTATGGATATTGTTTTTACTGCTCTAACTTTGGCCACAAAGTTGTAAATTGTTCTTTAAGATTTAGACATGAGCAATCAAGACATCCAAGGAATAAATCTTTGCCACAACAAGGAATGAGACAACCAAGTAACAAACAACCACAGACTACAAATCATGTGACGGTTGGGAAGAGGATGCAGATTACACATAACAATCATTATGATCCTTTATTCAATGAACCATAATGTTACATCTACCATAATTATGGACATTAAGATGCAGATTGACACTTAAAAAACTATAAGCCAGATTCAAATCACAGAGCTGAAAATGTTAAGGTTTGGAAGAAGAATGAAGATAACAAGTGTGGATTATTGTTGTCGGCTCAAAAACAAAAAGACACATGGTATATTGATAGTGGATGCTCCAGTCATATGACAGGTGACAAAAGTAAGTTCCTATTGCTCAAAGAAAATAAATCAGGGAGTGTGACCTTTGCAAATGATGCTCCAAGAAAGATCAGAGGTAAAGGTCTAGTAAACTTAAGTAATGGAAGAAGCAATGCTCAAGATGTATTATTTGTTGATGGTTTAAAGAATAATCTTCTTAGTGTCAGTCAAATATGTGACAGAGGATGTGAAATCACTTTCACTGCCAAGAATTGTAAAATAAAGACAGTAAACATAGGAGAGTTAATTGCAAAAGGGGTTAGAACTGAAAACAATGTATATGGTCTGAAGGAAGATAAGGAGAAATGTCATTTAAGAAAACTTGATGAAAGTTGGTTATGGCACAGAAGGCTTGGACACCTGAATTTTGATCATATTGTCAAACTGAATAACGAAAGCGTTGTGAAAGACCTTCCAAGAATATCTAAGCCTAATAACTCGGTATGTGAATCATGTCAAATGAGGAAGCTGACTCGTGCTCAATTCAAATTGAAGAGTTTCAAATCTTCAGAGAAACCACTTCAAATTGTTCATATGGATCTATGTGGACCATCGTGAAAGGAAGGAACTGGAGGAGAACGTTACTTTATGCTAGTCATTGATGACTTTTCCAGACTTATGTGGATTTCCTTTCTGAGAGAAAAATATGAATAATTTGAGAAGTTCAAAAAATTTAAGGCATTAGCTGAGAATCAGACAGGAAGGAAGTTAAAATCAATTTGCTCAGACAAGGAAGGAGAATTTATGTCAAGAGATTTCAAAGAATTATGTGACAGACATGGAATTAAAAGAGAATATACTATTCTAGGTACTCCTCAAAAAAATGGATCTGTAGAACCCCAAAATAGATCAATTCAGTAGATGGAAAGGGCTATGATGAGTGAAAGGGACATTTCACAAACCTTCTGGGTGGAGGTTGTTCACATGGTTGTTCATATTCTAAACAAAGCACATCTAAGGCCGAACAGTGATAAAACTCCATATGAGTTGTGGTTTGGTCGACCTGCATGAATCAAGCACTTCAAAGTATTTGGAAGTAAATGCTACATCAAGAATAATGATGATCATCTGGGAAAATTTGATAGTAGAGATGATGAAGGTATCTTCTTAGGATATGCAACGAACAGTAAAGGATACAGATGCTTTAACAAAAGAATGCATAAATTAGTAGACTGTATTGATCTTTGAATTGATGAAGAAGAACCTGTAAAAGATCAATAGAGAATAAGCACTAAGCCAGATGAAAAAGATGATGAGAATAGTGAATATAAAGAACAGAAAATCTCAGAGTCACAAGAAAATAATGAATCAGGTGGCGAAGAGACACCCGAACAAGAAGATTCATAAAAGCAATCAGCATCAAATCCTTCCTCCAGAATTACTCAAAAGAATCATCCTAAAAGTCAGATAATTTGTGAGAAAGTTAAAGGTCTACAAACCAAGAGAAGGATAATCAAAGACACCGAGCAATCACATATAGCCTTCATATCCATGGTGGAACCTAAGAACTTTAATGAAGACAATAAAGACGTAAATTGGTTACAATCAATGAATGAGGAACTGGACCAGATTGAAAACAATGACACTTGGGAACTTGTTCCTAGGCCAACAAATAAAAAAGTAATAGGATCCAAATGGGTCTACAAAAACAAGATGAATGAGCAAGGAAATATTGTAAGAAATAAGGCTAGATTGGTCTACAAAGGATATGCTCAAATAGAAGGACTTGATTTTGATGAAACATTTGCACCCGTAGCAAGATTAGAAGCTATTATAATGTTCCTTTCCTATGCATGTCATAAACAGTTTAAATTCTATCAAGTAGATGTCAATTCATCCTTTCTAAATGGAGATCTAAAAGAAGACATCTATATGGAACAACCAGAGGTTTTCCAACTGTCAGATAACCCTAACTTTGTCTGCAAACTAAGAAAGCCTTATATGGGTTGAAACAAGCTCCTTGTGCCTAATATTATAGACTAGATAAGTATTTTCAAGACAAAGGGTTCAAGAGAGGAACAAATGACAGCAATCTATATATCAAAACAGAGGGTAATGATTTGCTCATTGTGTTGTTCTATGTAGATGATATCATCTTAGGAAGCAATAATGATTCATCGGTACAATAGTTTGCTTCTACCATGCATTCTGAATTTGAAATGTCTATAATAGGGGAACTGTCATTTTTTCTTGGTCTGCAAATTACTCAGAGGTCTGAAGGAATATTTCTCTCTCAAGAGAAATATCTAAGAGAAATGTTGAAAATGTTTCAAATGGAAGATTCTACACATATGAGCACACCTATGGTCACTGGTTGCAAGTTAAGAAAGGATGATAACTCACCTTATGTTGATTAGAGTCCATATAGGTCTATGATAGGCAGCCTATTGTAAATCGCAGCATCCCTTCCAGACATAATGCATGTTGTTGGAATGGTAGGAAGGTATCAGGTTGCACCTAAACATAGTCATTTTTTAGTTGTCAAAGGAATATTCAGATACTTGAAAGGAACTATGGCCTATGGTATCCTAAGAATCGGAATTTTCAACTATCAGTCTATTTAGATGTTGATTAGGCTAACTGCGTGGATGAAAGGAAAATCACTAGTGGAGGTGCATTATTCTTTGGAGATTCTCTTGTAGCATGGTTGAGCAAGAAGCAAGGTTTTGTTTCATTATTGACTATAGAAGCTTAATACATTGTAGCTGCGACTTGTTGTACCCAAGTATTATGGATGATTCAGACACTTGCAGACTTGGAGTTAAAGTATAATGCACCAATCCCAATTCATTGTGATAATACTAGTGCAATGAGTGTGTCAAAGAATCTTGTATTTCACTCCAAGACCAAGCATATACCCATCAAGTATCACTTCTTGAGGGAACAGGTAACCAACAGTGTTGTTTCTTTGCATTATATTCCATCCAAAGATTAGATTGTTTATATCTTCACTAAACCACTTGCAAAAGCTCAGTTTGCGTATCTACGCCAAAATTTGGGCGTGACCCTGTTATCAAGTTAAAATAGTCTATCTGATCAGGGGGATCACAGAGTCACTCTCTGTTTTATTTGACATTGATGTCAAAGGGGGAGAAAAAGGTATTGTTTGTATGCTACAGTTGGAGGTATAAGTAGAATAGTGCAGCCTTTCAGGGTTGCCATCAATGCCAAAGGGGGAGATTTTTGGCATGTTTACAGGAAGAATGTGCTTGTCATTGATGGAAAGAACGACAGCGAACCAAACCTCGAGAGCGCAGAATACGAGAAAGATCAGAAGAGATAGTGGTTTCCAGAAGTACAAACGAGGTCTAAGAGACTAACTCGCAAGAGGAGCAAAGGTCGAGACCCGTGAACACTTAGAAATACTTCTAAAGCTGGAGAGATCATAAGCTCGGGAGGAAGAGTGACAGTGGTCGTTGGATCACCGATCCAAAGGAACAACAACCGTCAGATTGAATTTGAGTGGAAGGACAGGATAATCAAGGGTTGAGATCTGAGATCTCTATCACCCAAATTTTCGTCAACCGTCGGATAGAAATAAGTAGAAGGACATGAAAAGTTAGAAGGCGTGCTAATCTTAGTGGCCGATAATTGGGCACTCATATATACGATCGACAGGGCATATCGGACCCCC
>ML787575.1:183297-202060 GCA_009831015.1 Picea engelmannii
TTAACCGTGGGGGGGGGTCCGAGTTGGTGGTATTTCTCATGTGGGACCCTCATACATGTCACCTTCTTGTCAACTCGGACCCCCCTCACTCATTACCACTTACTTCTTAACCCCCCCTCTGAGAAAACCACCAAACCACTCATACATACCACCTCTGCACTCCAACATCACACTCCACTACCCGCTACATGTCACACTCCACTACCGCACTCTGCCTCCACCTCCACTACACTGCCTACATGTCTCACCCATGTCAGCAAGCACATGTGGAAGACCACGTCAACAAGTACACATGGCATAATCAGATGATGACAAGTGTCAAGAGGAAATTGGCTCGTGCCATGTCAACAAGTGACATAAGAAAGCTAAGTCACTCTTGGAGATTTACTTCGGAAGGTTCATCACCAACAAATGTCAAAAGTCTCGAAGTCCCGAAGGATGAAGGTCCGAAGTCGCTCTCAGTCGTCTGATCTGAAGATCACTTCGGGTGCATTCTCAATCATTGATCCAGTTCAATGGAAGGGAAGTGTAAGTGGAAGTGTTAACCGACAGCAAGCGGTCTGCACTGCCTATGACTTATTCAGCAGGTGACCACTCCAAAAGAGAATGAAGTAATGATTAGCCTAAAGTCTCAAAGTCCCAAACATCAAAGACCTGAAGAATACCTGGTCATTGATCGCCAGGAGGGGTACGTGTCAGAATATTATGCATTCAGGTGAAATCACTCCAGGAGAAATGAGTGCATAGGAGTTGAGACTCCCTAAGCCCGAAGTACTTAAGTCACTCATGATCATTGATCATGTAGGAGGGTACGTGTCAATAGATTGTTGAATCTGGGTGAAAGCATTCATGGAAAATTGAAGCACTGAAGAGTTGAAAAGGTCGAAGTCCCGGAGTGGAGGATAGTCATTGGATTGAGGACAGATGTTAGCAGATCTTCCATTTCGGAAGATATACAATTAGAAGAAATGAGAAGTTGAGATTCGAAATCTCTGAAGTCTGGAGACCCAAAGGAGATCTCGACAGTTGGTCTGAGAGGGACACGCGTCAGTGGATTGTCAACTCTGGAATATTAACATACGGAGGAAATCAAGGATTGATATTTGAAACTCCTGAAGCCTAGACCATGGAATAAATCACGGTCATTGATTTAGGAAAGTTAGATCTGATCCATAGATCGTGAAAGTAAAAATATGAACCATCCATTCAGGAGCACCATCAAGATCGTGAGATCGACAGTCCCGTCACATTGCGGGGATTGAAGATGCACAAACTTTAAAAAGCTGAAGGCAGGCCACAATCGAAACCACGGTTTTGGAGAAAGGACACATGGAGAATCGAGGTAAATTCCGAGGAAAAAAGTAGTTTGATACAAACCACCTTTGGACACACCCGCAATATCATGGTCACATGAGATATTCTCCCAAGGTCATGTCGAGAAACGGAGCTAGTGCTCACTAGACCGAGATCGGAAAAGTGCCTTTTGAATAGGCATTTGGTCACCATCGATGGTCACGTGAAGGAAAGGGCTTAGAAGCCAAAAACAACTGACTGTAACTACCAGATAATACAAAGAGTTACGACTGTCAGAGAAGCTAGAGAATCTCAGGATAATGCCCGCTAATGATGAATAGATTTAGAATAACCGCCAGGGAAGATGAAGAGTTTTCATGATGATCAGGCAGAGGAATCGATGTGAGAAAGACATGCAGAACGGAAAATAAAGCGTGCTTTTTCGATAGTGATGCATGTGGATAGGATGAGACACAGTGCATAATCTGAAGGGGAGATCCGTGGTGAAGTAAAGAGTATGTAGAGGAAGCACAAAGTATAAAAGGTAGAAGAGAAGCTGAATAGAAGAGGTGTTGAGCGCAGGAAGAAAAAGAGCAGAGCATATAAGTTGAACGATGCAGAAGAAGAACATAGTATAGAAGATGAAGAAGGCAGAGGAGACATGGAGTTGTAATAGACCATATCAGAGACAAATCAAGTAAGTAAAGTTTTGTAAGATTCATTCAAGGTGGTAGGGTGGTGCTAGGGAGGATTGCAGTCCTCTAAATTCTAGTTGGTGCTAGAAGATATTTTGGGAGTTGGTGCTTCCATCTAGTGGGTGCTAGAGAAACCTGGGAGTTGGTGCTTCCATCTAGTTGGTGCTAGAGAAATCTAAGAGTTGGTTCTCTCTACAAGTTGTAGCTTGCTATCAGAGGTTGTAGCCTCATATTTTAGTTGGAGCTCAAAGACTATGATGTACATGAAAGTTGGATCTTGATTGACATCCTAAGAAGAAGAGGTTTTCACCCTTATGGGTTTCTTCATGAAAAACAGTGTCTCTGTGTATTCTGTGTGATTGATCAAATATTGTATATCTATTCATGTTAATTTATCAGAAACACATTAAATAATAATCTAGAACGAATCAAAAAATAAAAAGAAAAGTTTCAAACTTATATATATAATTGATTCACACCCCCCCCCCGCTCAGTTATATTTCCAACAACGGATCCATGAAAGTACTTACTAAGGATATGGCCACAAAATATACAATGTGGATCCATACCTCCATGAAATGATTAATTCGTATCCATGAAAGAATACACAGTGAAGGTACGATATGACAGAACAACACAGCCATGGACCAATACAAAGTGGATCTATGTGACAACATATACATCAGTGAGATTGCTAATATGGTGGTTATACTGGAAACTTCTACATATTCAAATGATCTCCATCGCATCCTGGGTAAATCACATAACAGAGTGAACGCCAAACCTAGGGTCTTCATCACGATCTCAAAATAGTACGAATCTATCCATGTGAATAGATGACTTGATGTTTAACATGGTAGAAACCACTTGATTATCGGTCATTAATGTATATCTTTAACAAGTGCGAGGGAAATAACCAATGGTAATAATGACTCCCAATGTACCCTAGTCCATTCGAGTGAATGTGAATAAATGAGTTTAAGTCGAACATCTGTGGAATCATTCGATCAGAGGTCAATGGAGTAAACCTACTATCGAAGGCGAGGAAACCTATCATTGAGGCATGCATGCTCCAAGGTACTAATTGGTTTCTAAGCCTAATTCTCAGATAATGTATTGAAGTCGACATGAACAGACTCGTCGAAGGAGGGCCATGATGTTTCCCCCTTCATCGACATGAAAATGACACATGAAAGTGATATAATATGAGATATGAAATGAGCATGGACTGACACAAGGATGAAAATGGATAATACTGAAAAATGGTTGGTTTGAGATGAAACTTCCCTTGAAAATTGTGAGGCACAACAAGTGACTTGGAAGCATTGAATCGACTGAAAGATGAACCAAAACATAATGTGACTGTCACTAGGGCACTCTTCGGGTGAGTTGAAGGACTATGAGGACTCATGGAATTGGTATGAATTAGATACAAGTAAATTATCCAACTGTGAGACAAGATGAAAATAAGTGTGAAACAAGAATATTATTCAATTGTAAGATGAGACACAAATAGGTTCCATGTTCAAGGGCGATAGTAAATAGTTGCCATGATGGTTTCCAAAAACTTAACTCACTTCCTTCAATTTTTCCCCCACCATGAGTGGTGAGTACCTCTTTGTTTTTTAAATGAGCTTGAGGAGGATAAAAAATGCTCAATGTAGCTCATCTTCAATGAGTCCCTCATCATATATTTAATGAACCTGAATATGGAGGGGTTCAGTCATGTATGGGTCCCAAGGTTTGGTCCCATATAGGTCCTTTAATGTATAGTTTTACGAGTCCAAAGAAGGAAAACTCGACGGTATTTTCCTATTTAGGAAGTCTGAAAAGGATCGCAAAGAAAACTCCAAGGTTGTTCTTTTTCGTAAATTTAGTCCCCCAAGCCCGAAAAAGTGTAAAACAATACAAGGGAGAGCTCTTCTAGTCATGATTGACTAGAGTATACATTTTTCATAGTTAGTATTACGAGGCCGAAAAAGGGGTAAACTACCACTTGAAAGACGCCCTTTCAAATATTTTAACTAGTGTGAAAGGAAACAAGCTCACTCGACAATTTTTTCATGTTTAGGGAATCTAAAAAGAGCTTAAAGGAGACTCCAAAGGGTTCATTTTTTGTATATCTTTTACGAGTCCAAAAAAGTGATAAAATTATACTCGGTAACCTATTCTCATGTATTTACAAGCATGAGAAAGAGCAAATATTGAGCTTGGTTTCTTACCAACGTAATGTCCATAGGTTTCGAGTGATACCCATGGATGGTTGGTACTTTCCCCCAACTAAGAAGCTAGCGGCTCAACTCCAACATGATGTCCAGAGGCTGGAGACATGCCCCCAAAGCTTCATTTCGTCTTCCAAATCTTATATTGTCACCAATTTCTATACCAGTTTAGACTCCTGGCTACTAATAGGTAAATGTTCACCAGAGGAAGAAAGAGGATCAACTAACATGGGAGGATGAAAGGAAGGTTCAATTATGAGATCTAGTGAAAGACTCAACTCAAAATTTACGAGAGCTATCAAAAGACTCGACTCAATCAAAGGGGGGTTTGTTTCAGTTTTTAACAAGCTTGACACAGAAAATGAACTATGCTCAAAGTAGGTTTAATTTTTACACAATCTTGAAACTAAAAAAACTATCCTTGAGATTATTTGTTTCATTCTTTAACGAGCTTGACACAGGAAAAGAACTATGCTTGTAATCCTATGTTTCATTTTTTAACGAGCTTGACACAGAAATGTGAACTTTACTCGAGACCTATGATTCATTTTTTTTAACGAGCTTGACACAGAATTAGGAAATTTGCTCGACATTGGTTTAATTTTTTAATGAGATTGGAATCGAAAATAAAACTATTCTCATCAAGTTCTACCATGGCTTCCAACAGATCTTCATCAGACGGAAGAACAATACTCTGGAAGGAATACATGGTAAGGGACTTACTCGGATCAACAGGGGGAAGAACAGACTCCAAGGTCCCTAATGAGGGATTTACCATGTCAACTGTCGAATTTAAATCCAAATAAGAGGATCATACACTGAGAGGTTACTTCTTATCATCAATTGAAATCATGGGACATGTTGCCACATAATTAACCTATGGCAGAGGATATCGCTTGCATATAAGAAACGTTCGGGGAAGTCGGATGTTTGGTCGTCATATGAGGGCCAATGAATGAAAGTTGGTTAATGGTCACTATGTTTCCATTATGAGGGAAAGACATCACTCAAAATGTGTGGACACAACAACTTTCATAGCATAAACATACTCCTGCCCGAGGAGTAAATTAAATTCCAAAGGTCCTTGGACTACCATCACGTCAATATGGATAGTTTTCCATCCTAAGGTAACAGGTACCTAAGTAAGGATCCCTAAATATTCAATGGTTCTTTTGTTAAAATCCAATATATTATGAGTCACCGACACAAGCTGAGGGGAACCAAGAGATTTCCAAGAGTCCAGGGATAGAATGCTAATAGAAGCACCTTCGTCTACAATAGAGTGACATATGTTTATATCGTAAACTTCCACAATTATTTGAAAGGGAATGTAGGAAGGAAGGCGAGGTGTCGTTAGTTTATTGAAATCAAAGGAAATTACCTCATTACTTGGAGGGGGTTCCATTAGAATGGGTGAAATGCCCCCTTGTCCGGAATAATTTGTAGTAGCAAGAAAGACCTAAGAAGTATCTACTTCACTCTTTAAGGGAAGAGTGGGATCGACTAATGATGCAACTGGATTGATCACTCGATCAACTGAATTGACCAGTTCATCAACCAATGGTGGGTTGGAAGATAATTTATGGTAAGTTGTTGGAATTTGTTGTTGGACATCAGCAATCTTTTCCAAAAAACCTAAAGCCTCATCCACATGAGGGAAAAGTTAAGTTTGATGACTTCCTTCACATAACCTACAAGGAAATTTGACTCTACCTTTATTACTTCCAACCTTACTATCACTAGTTGATGGGTTGTCACCAGCATGACCGGAGGCAGCTGGCATTACAGGTTGTTGGTAACCCATAGACCACACTTATAATATATTGGGAAGACTAGAGCAATCCTTAATAATATGGTCACCCTTAAAAATTCTGCAAGGAAATTTTGGCTTGCGAGTTGTCTTGGTAGGCTTGTCAATATCATAAACACTCCCAACATGATTGACAGTGGATGGTAGATTTCCCCCTTGCTTATTTTTCTTCTTCTTAATCTTCCTTTTATTCTTCTTCTTATCCTCTTGGTTACTATAATTAATACTTCCACCATGTGAGGAGGAAGAAAGGGAAGAAGATATGACGGGTGAAGAAGGAAAAGGGTCGACATGAGGTTGATGTTCTTCGGGTGGAGGGATTGCATACGAAGCACTAGCAGAATTTGGGATCACCGGAGTGGAAAAAACCATATCGGTAACTCGATAGAGAATATGGGAAGACTCAATGTGGAAATATAAGGAGGACCAACATTTGCAAAAGAAGGAAAAACAAAAGGTTCCTCAGGAAAAGGGGTCCCCTCATTGGGAGTTCCAAGAACTAATGCCATAGACAGAAACTCAACCTAGAGTCTACTGAATCAAATAGCACACACTACCAAATTCCTTATAATATAATAGAAAACAAACAAAGGAAGTAAGGATCTTCCGGAGAAGGGAGATGAGGTCGTAAATGAAGATATGAGAAACAATTACCCTAGCCTCCACATAATAGCCCTTCCCGGTGCAAGTAACCCTCGCTTCGCGGGGCCACCCTCCAGGGGTACTAAAAGTGTGATGTGACATATGCCTCAGGTACCACAAGTAACCTTCTGAAAAAGGAACCCCCCTTGCAGCCACCCATGTAGAATCCTATGAAAAGCAACTATGTTTACCAATTTCACAACAGACGGTCGGGCGGGTAACCAGTCGACAATCAAGACTAAGCAAATGGAACTGGTAATCATGGACATAAATCCATGACCCAAATACTAAGAATAAGTGTTATCATCTCGGGGACCTACCACTCTTCAAATCTCCAGACTTGTTGTAGTCCCACTAAGAAAACGAAAGAGGGGAGATCTCAAACTGTCGTTTCGCTTGACCTCGTGCTTAACTCCCGTGTAAGAGGAGCTCTCCCGACAAACATTAGTTTTTACTACTTTGATTTCAACACTCTCTTGTATTCTACAATTTTGTTGAAGTGGCCTTGGATAATTTACTCTCCACCATACAACCAAGACCCTAAAATCCTAGACTTGTGGTCATTTTCTAATAAAGAAAAGGTCTAGTTGATTTTAGATTATGTGTTTGTTTCTTTTATGGTTGTTTGTTACTCAAAAGGAATTGTGGATGCAAATTAACGATGATGTGTGATACTTCACTCCAAGAAGACTTCAAAAGAAAATATGAATGCAATGCAATCTTTAACTTTCGATGAAGGCTATCTATAGAAACGAGCAAGAGCTTTCAAGCAAAGAAACAATGGAAACTTTCAAAGCAAGAAACAAAAATTAATCTTTGAATGCAATAGGTGCCCAATATATGAGTCAAATAAATTATAGCATACACGATTCATTCACCCCCCCAACCATGAGGGGGGAAATGTTTTAAGAATGAAAACTCAAAAATGTCAAAAACCATGCAATTTTTCGCTTTAAAATGAAAGTTCAAAAATGCACTACCCAAAAACTAGAATGCAAAATTTATTTTCGTTTGATTGTAAATGCAATGAAATCTCTTCAAATGAAAAACTTTTATGCTTACTATATTTCAATGTGAATGAAATAAATCAATGTTTGACATAAAGGAACATGAAGCAAAAACAAACCAAACAAAGTGCACTCAAAAGTTTGATGAGAAATTAAAGAAACCAAGTGTGAGGCAACTTGTTCAATCAAGGACTCAAAATGAAAAAGATGTGAAATCCGATCAATCAACAATTGAAAATCAGCATAAAAATATGATAAGACCAATGAGTTTTGAAATCAAATAGGATCAAGGTTAACCTGAGGAAAGAGAACTCGAACAAAAGGCTTAACACAATGAGTTTCAATTCCTAAATCCAAATCTTAGATTCCAAAAAGAAAAACAAGACACTTGAAAGTTCTCAGAATCAAGAATTCAAATTGACAGTGACGTGTACATAAGCAAAAGGATTAAATTATCCTAAAGTAGACATGCACACTATGGAAATATGAAAAGAAATAGAAACTCAAAAGAGATAATTAGATCACCTAATTACCTAAGTGCAATCAATTAAAGCCAAGAAGAAGCAAAAAAAACTTTAATGCAAAGATCTGAGCTAAAAGTCTGAAAAAATAGAGGCAAAGTAAGCTCCAAACTAGCCCAGGAAGGAGATCAATGCTCCTTTCAAGAAGAAAATAGAGCAGTGAACAGGGATCAATTCTCCCTAGAACACTAGCAAGGAGCGTTGATAAGGTTTATCAATTCTATGTGGGACATTGTGGAGGAGCGTGGATGCCTGGAAGTGTTGGAACAACGAAAAAAAATTCCCAGAATGATGAAAAAGTGTAGTTCTTAACTAACTAAAATTTCTAAGGACAGTGAGATCTTCATAGAAATAAACAAAATCAAGAGTAAATAAAAAATCAAAGACTGGAAACCGAGAAGAACATGGTGTTCTCCCCAGTGGAGTCGTCAATTTTTTGTTACGGAATATTTCCCCTGTGGACAAGTGAAATCTCCCTTTGATATCTAGACCCCTATTGACCAAGACAAAAAAAAACAAACAAATGGATACTAACATTCCTTTAGATCTATTTTTATTTCTATGGATAGAGATGATAGAAGAAAGAAGTGTGACTTACTTCTTTTCTTACGGTTGGCCTCGCTATTCTTCAATCTTTGTTCTTGTTGTCCAAGTTGTGATCAAGATGAAGAAAATCTACAAGGAACAGAACAATACATTATACTTCTACAGCATATCATTAGACAAGAAAATATCTATCTATATAGAAATACATGTGCAAACAACAATATGAAGGAAATAGGCCAAGTTATATTAATGAAAACATGGGAACTTACAACCTTGTTGTGCTAGCGTTCCTCCAAGCTTCCAATCCAGTCCTTGAATGCACTATAAAGATGTTTATATTAAGATCATAAGTATCATATACACACTATCTCCTCTCTCTCTCACTTTGGAATTCCCTCATTATATATCATTTGGAAGCTTAACCACCATGGAGAATATCACTCACTAGATCCACAAAATTGGGATCTCCAAGATTTTTAGGGAGAAAATATATCTCAAGGATTTTAGGGAGAAAATACATCTCTCAAGGATTTTAAGGAGGAAATATCTCTCAAGATCCATCAAATTAGGATATTGGTTTGAGAAAATCTCTCAACCATCCATGAGATTCTCAACTTCTCCTTGATATTAGGAAACTAAATGTGAGGTGGATTCTCACACTAAATTAATTTTCTTTTTTCAATAAAAATGAATAATACATGTGCACATGGTATTTTGACCTTAATATGATAAATTTCTCCTCCACACTGACTAGGGATTGTGACAAATTTTATTTCATGGTGTCAAGGTTGCGACACTCAATAAAGTACATTCAACACTTAGTAAGGTGCATAGGACACTTGATAAAATGAATGTGACACTTAGTAAGGTGCATATGACACTTTACGACACTTGTGACACTTAAGGCGTGTAATATATGAGACACATGAGTGTGAAATTTTGGTGTGTAACACTTGGTATTGCATATTATGTCTTAGTATCTACCTTTTATGCCAACAGAGAATCTCTAGAGAGTGCTTAGCAAACTCCCACTCTTGAGTCTTTTTGTGATTCTCTCATTAGAGAGCAAGATAAGATTTTGAAACATGCAGTGATTAGCACTGCAAGTACATCTAACAAATCCTTAGTGGCTCAGCAGGAAGATAACTCCAAGAATCCCAAGAAGCAACATCCTCACCGCAACAACAAGTAAAACAAGGGTCCCAAATCCTCTCAACCAGCATCTGCTCCTAATGGTGACAAATGAGAAAAATATAAAAGTAAGAAGACTAATAGGCATTGCAAATTTTGTGGGTGATATGGTCATATTGAATCTAAATGTTTTAAAAAGATGGAATCCTTAGAAGCGGCAATGAATAAGCACAACATCAATCTTGATCCTTCTTTTTATAATTATTCTTCTCATGGACATGCACTTTCTTCTTCTGGTTTATCCTTCAATGCAATATCCACTTCTTCTTCTTATGAGTGGTTTATTGATTATGGAGCATCTTATCATATGGCTAAGTTTTGAGTCTTAGAATTGACTTGTTTTCCATGATCATTTATTCCACTTTCCACTTAATGTATCCTTCAATATTCACCTATTTTTCACTTATATTTTCGTATTTGTCCATTTTATAATCCTTTACCGCATTTGATATTCATAAGACAATTAATCATTAAATTCTTGTTTTCCCCATGTTTTGATGTTTATTTAGAATAGAATTTGTGGTTTCCTTACTTACTTGAGTTCAGAAGTTTACTACCTGAATCACAATCTATGTGACTACCGAAACAAGCATATTCATGCTCCTATAGTACTACTAGAATTATGTAGCAGCCTATTTTTCTAGAAGCAATTTTTCCATGAAATTTTCGGTCAGATGAAGATGAATTAGAAAAATGTAAGACATGGGTTCTGTGCAGAATGCCCCCAATTGGGTGACTATCAAGCTGATTTCAAATAAATAAAAACAATATGTGAGATATGGGTGAATCTTTAAGAGGGATTTTCCAAGAAATATTGTGTTAAGCCCTAGACAAAGCCCCATGTTATGTATAAAGCCCTAGATATTGAATTATTACATTTCTAGTGTTATATGTATAGGTCGACTAGAACCCTTCATTACACTGTTTCATCATAATTGTACCCTTTTGTCTTATATATATATATATATATATATATATATATATATATATATCGTATTAGGATCATATTATCTCATCTCATATTATATTTTGAATTGGATATATTGTAAAAGGAGGTTTCTCCCTTGAAGTGGATTGTAATTCACTGACTTTTTATCATTTTTAAGGTGTTGGATCATAACACTTGGTATCAAAGCCATTGATCCTAGGGTTTTTCTTCTCCAAGCAAGTCATTTTATCATTTTCGCTATAACTTTTTTTGGGGATGATTCAGACAAAAAAAGCTTGGAGGTTATTTAGGACTTATCAAGGTATCTGTGGTAAAATTTTTAGCTTCTGGATCGTTGTACTTTCGGAGATACACCCTGTGGAAGATAGGGTTTTTGACTAGTCCTATTACTTGTCTCAAACAGGTGCTCCGGGTAAAATCGTCATAGCTTCTTCAGAGAGGATCCAAATTTAGTGAGACAAATTGAATTTGAAAGAGGATAGGTCGTAGTATTTGTGGTACAATTTTCAAATTCAGATATAAAATATTGGACACGTGGCATTTTGTACAAGTTCTCTCTCGCGGGAAGGCCAAAAATCAGCAAGGTTTGGGAAAGTTACCCTAAATTTCAATTGGCAGATCCAATTTTGGTAGACCTATGGAATTGTGGAGAGGACATATCAGAGTAATATAGTATGAAATTTTACACTCAAAAGGGATGAAATTGTAGAAATAAATCAGAAGGAAGGTCGGCCAGGAGGACAGACTCCAAATTAAGGGTTGAAAGGTATGTAACTTACAATGGGCATAACTTTTTATTGGAAGATTTATTTTTGGTGATTCAAATTTTGTGATAAAGAGGAAAAAAGGAGTATTATTATTTGCATTCTACATGGGTCCAAAAAATGTGTCAATACCAATTAAACCTCCTGAAATCTCATCCTAAACTCATGAAGAAAATGATGAGATACATAACAAGTTGTCCAAATTGGAGGGAAAAATCAATGAGTTGAGTGCTCAGTCAATAAAAAATGATGATTTGGTAAACTCACAAAGAAAAATTCAAGAAATGGAAAGGAAGATGGGTGAAATGGAAAACCAAATGGAAGAAAATAAGAATTACATGAAAAAGAAGATGGATGAAATGGAAAATAGGATGGATGAAAATAAGAATGACATTAAAGAAGAAATACAACAATCCTTGAAGGAATTGCAAAATTCCATGTCTTCAGTGAGATTTCTTGCTCTAGATGAGAGACTCTCTAAAGGAAATACCAAAATGATAGGAACTCAGGAAAATAAAGGTAGTATTATGGTTGAACAACCTCCCAATAATAAGCAATTTTATAGTGGATTTGACTCTAATAGTGGCGTTAATTATGGTGGGGGTCCTAAATTCGAATTTCCCAAGATTGAATTAAAGAAGTTTGATCGAACGGAGATATTTACCTAGGTGAACCAAATGGATAAATATTTTCAACTACATAATATTATGGATGATAAGAAAATGATTCACATAGCAACTTTGAACTTTGAGATAAAACCATATCAATGGTATCATTGGATAGTGAAAAGGCAGCCCCCTCTTTATCATTATACTTGGGGTTTATTTACAAGAGACTTAGAAGCACAATATGAGAAAGTGTGGGAACATGACTACTTTAGTCAATTGACAAGAATCAAGAACTTAAGTGATGTTAAAAATTATAATTCATAATTTCAGGTATTAGCCACAAGGGTGGATGACATAAGTGATCAACAATTATTGGAAGCTTACATGGGTGGATTAAAACAAGACATCAAACATGAGATTTTCTTAAGAAATAATACAAATATTATGGAAGTTATGAAAAATGTTCCTCATATTCAAGCCAAAAATAAGGCTACAGACAAGTATGTCATTAGAGCATACACGACAAGCATAGATTGTTTTGGGGGTCATAAGACAAACATACCTCAACCAACAAGGTTGACACTTCAACAAATGGATGAAAGAAGAGAAAAAGGACTATGTTTCAATTGTGATAGCAAGTATAGTAAAGGGCATAAATGTGGTGAGAAGAAATTATTCTAAATAGACTGTGAAGAGGATGAAGATAGTGTACCTCAACCAACAAGGTTGACACCTCAACAAATGGATGAAAGAAGAGAAAAAGGACTATGTTTCAATTATGACAGCAAGTAGAGTAAGGGGCATAAATGTGGTGAGAAGAAATTATTCTACATAGAATGTAAAGAGGAAGAAGATCGGGAATTGGAACCGCCACAAGATCCAAATCTAAAAGAGACTACTCCAACAATATATTATCATGCATTGGTTGGAATTAGTACTCCACAAACCCTAAAGATACAAGGATACATCAAAAAGAAAAAGGTAATAGTATTGGTTGATTCTTATATCTCACACCATAGTTTCAAGTAATGATTGCAGATGGAGGTACCATAAATTGTTCATAGAAATGCCATAGTATTAAGCTCAACATGGGGGTTATTTTTTGGATAGCCCCATGATTTCCATCCAAATGGGGGGTGTCATTGTTGTATTAAGGGTCCAATGGTTACAATCATTGGGAACATTGGCCTTTAAATTTCAAGATATTTTCAAGAAATTTTCCTCGAATGGAAAGGAAATTGAGCTTAGAGGTATCCAAGGGAAACCCTCTAAAGTGATAAGCTCTAATAGCATGAAAAAATTAATCAAAAAGGGATGCCAAGTTGTAATTGCACAATTGTGCACACTTGATGTTCAAACATCTATATCCCCCTCTACATCATATCTCCAAATAGTTATCAACAATCATTCCAAGGTATTTGTTGAAATGCCTAAGGGTCTTCCACATGATCGAGATCATGACCATGTTATCCTTTTGCAACCAGGAAGTGTACCACCTTACATTAGGCCTTACAGGTATCCATATGCATAGAAGAGTGAGATTGAGTGCATGATCCAAGAAATGTTAGAGGTTGGAATCATTCAACCTAGTCAAAGTTCTTTCTCTTCACCAATGGTGTTGGTTACAAAAAAGGATGGTTCATAGCGTACGTGTCCAGATTATAGACAACTCAACAAAATGACCATCAAAGATAAGTTTCTTATCCCTGTCATTGATGAATTGCATGGAGAAAAAATCTTTTCTAATTTGGATCTTCGTTCGGGACATCATCAAATCAAAATAACGCTGGAAGACATTACTAAAACAATTTTTAGAACACATGAAGGTCATTATGAGTTTTTGGTTATGCCATTTGGACTTACTAATGCACCTTCAATATTTCAAATCTTGATGAATTCTATTTTCAATCCCTTCATTAGAAAATTTGTGTTAGTATTTTTGGATGACATACTAATCTACAACAAATCTTATGAAGAGCATGTACAACATGTAGACAAAGTATTACAACTATTGGAAAAGCAAAAAATGTATGCAAAGCCTTCCAAGTGTGCCTTTGGGGTTCAAGAAGTAGAATATTTAGGTCATATTGTATCTCATGAAGGTGTAAAATTGGACCCTAACAAAATTGAATCTATGAGGGAATGGCCAATTCCCAAAACCTTGAAGAAACTTAGAGTATCTGTAATATTGACGGGCTATTACCACAATTTTTTCAAGAACTATGGTCATATAGAAACACTTATAAGAACATTATTAATGAAAGAAGCATTTTATTTGACTGAAGAAGCAACCAAATCTTTTGAAAAACTGAAGGAGGCTATGTGTACAACTCCCATCTTGGCCACACCTGACTTTACAAAAACATTTATTGTGGAGTACGATGCATCATTCCATGGAATTGGTGTTGTTTTAATGCAATAAGGAAGGCCCCTTACCTTTGAAAGCAGCCAACTTAAAGGGAAAAAATTAGTCAAACCCATTTATGAAAAACAAATGTTGGTCATACTACATGAAGTTCAGAAATGGTGTCGTTACCTAATAGGAAGACACTTCAAAGTAACAACAGATCATGATATTTTGAAGTACTTCTTGGAGTACCGATTATCTTCAGAAGAGAAACAAAATTGTGTTACAAATATGTTGGGTTATGACTTTGAAATTATCTAAAAAAAAAGGAAAACACAATGTGGTAACAGATTCCCTTTCCAGGAAAGAAGAAGAAACAGAAGGTTCACTATGTGTTATTTCTATTCTGCAATTTTTTGGTGGAAGAAGTAAGTATAGAATGGAAGCAAGATCAAGAGGTATGCAATATCATTCAACAACTACATGAGGACCCCAGTTCAGTAGATAAATTTGTGTGGAAGAATGATTTGCTATGGTATAATGATCACCTATATTTATGTAAGAATTCCCAACTCAAATAGAAGGTCCTTCTAGAATCGCACACTTCTCCTATAGGGGGACATTTAGGATTCTTGAAAACATACCACAGGATCAAGAAGGATTTTTTCTAGGAATGTCTTAAAAATTATGTTCAATTTTTTTTGTCTAAATATTTGGTTTGCCAACAGAATAAGGGAGAGACAATCAAGACTCTAGGTCTCCTACAACCATTAGCTATACCAAGTCAACTTCAAGAAGAAGTTTCAATGGATTTTATTACAGGTTTACCCATGTCACAAACCCACTACGGCATAATAAAATTTTCGCCCTTCTTCACGGGATAGAATCCCCGAAATCCTACAGGGGGGCTGGCGCAGGCTAGTTCCTCCCTTGTCCACCTCCATGTGATCGTTGGTTATGGCCACAGGCCAACCAAACTAGGCGTCTGCAAACCTCGAAATGTCAAAGTTCTGAAATCTTGAGACTGCAGCCCCACTCCAACAATACATCGCATTTCACGACTTCGGGAGTTTCAACGCAAAGCGCCCCGGTTCTTTGTCCTCGGAACATACGAAATCCCAAAATTCCGGTCCTCCTTCTCTTGAGCGATATCAACGGCTCAAAGCCTCTCTTGATCCAACGAATCAGATCCTTAGGGTTTTTATGGGTCAAGAGTTCAGAACTCTTACCTCTTGTTTTCCCAGTAACCGAATTACCGAAATCTCCTTTCGGGGATTTCCCTGAAACCTCAACCGCGTGCACCTTTCGGGACTTCGAGATTTGCGATTTCGCGAATCCACCGCGAACAAACTCTTGGTCCTTCAACCTCCCGGTATCTGAAACCCTGATGGGTTCGAATATCTACCACGTGTTCTCTTAAATGGACGGTCCCGATGCTTTTGTTGTTTCGCATACCGGGAGTTTGAAACTCTCGGTACCAAGACCACATCCTCCTCTACGTCTCGAACTCTGAATAGTCGAAATACCGAAATCCGATGGCTCCTCCCTGTATCATGATTTCCCGAACTGGGAGTTCGCGATGCAGAGACTCCACGATTCTAGTCCTTCAACCTTCTGCTATCTGAAACCCCGATGGGTTCGGATCTCTACCACGTGTCCTCTGAAATGGGCGGTCCTGATATTTTCGAGACTTTGACGAGTCCTCACCTCTACATATGTGAGGGTTAAACCTCGTGCATCTTCTCTTGGATCCGATGGCTATCGGCTATCCACACGAGATCTGACGGTAGTTGTAGCTCCTCCCTGAGCTCACACTTTCTTCCTTTTCCTTGGAAGATTTCAAAGTCTCAAAGGCCTCGACCTTTGCTTCCTCTGCGAGCCCTGATGGTTTTGGGCCTCACTTGCATTCTAAAAATTCCATCCATCCTGAGCTTAACAGACTTCGTCCTCCAAGGGACTCAAAAGGATTAGGAGGTTTTACATGCGTACATGAAACTGTGTCCATGGTCGACGAACGCACAGTTCGTGACTCGAGCTTATGCCACCATAAAACACAAGTATTTTACGGGTATAAAACCTATCCTAAACATATGCTTTCTTATTGGTCTAATTATACAATCAAACATAAATAAGGGGGGGATATAGTATATCCATTAAGAAATATGTTTGATTCCTGCAACGTACCCAGTGTAGCCAATTCATACACAGTTACAGATAAATTACACAGGGTAAGAAATCACTTATCTATTACAGGTTGTCGCCAACCAACTGACTGTGGGTGTTCATCCTTCCACCCGACCATAGGCTCAGAGGCATTCATTATTATCACTCTGGCCACCCCTGTGCCAAGACATGATATCACTAGGGAGTTCTCATAGTTCTCGAGGGTTCTCTCTCTATTTCAGCTTCTGTTCGGGTCATGTTTTCTGCAACTCGGAGCTTTCTCACTCGGTTGTGGCCTTGGCGAGGTTTCTCATATGCTCTTCGGCATCAAGCTCGCGGCCTTCTGTTCATGATTCACTGGAGAGATTTGTGCCTCTCCCTTGCGAGCTTCCGCCCTCGTCTGGTGTCTCCCTCTCTCCCGTGTGTGCGTCCCTCTTACCTAGGAGGGTTTTGCCTACCTATTTAGTTCCTTCTGTCAGAAGGAAGCTCAGGTCTGCAGGTCCCTATGGTACTTCGGACTGACATCCCATGTTTCCATTCATGGGGGTGGTTGGTGATTCAACCATCGGTCCTTTCTTCATTGACTGATTTCCTTTCCTTGGGATTCGAAGGAGGTTGGTCATCCTTATCAAGGGAGATTTGGGGCTATTTGACATATGAACCCTGTTGTATAGTTTCACATTGTTCCTCTAGTGATATCATGGCCAGTACTTTCAAGGCTTCACCCCCGTAGTCAGTTATTGGTAACTCAACAATAATACATTTACATTTTCCTCATGCATTAGCATGGTAATTTCTATTTTATGATTAATTACAAATTGGGGGAAACATGGTGTTACAATTCCCTCCCCCTTAAAGGAACACCATCCTCGATGTTCTTTCTCAAAACACATGTCATGCCTTTCTCATTTGGCCACTTCAGAAGTCTTGACCTTCATCCTCGGTCAGGTCCTTTTTCAGGATCTGAGTCTTCGTCATCTGCCTTCAATAATTATTGGACAACAAGCACATTAATCACAATTTCGTGCGAA
The DNA here is from genome assembly GCA_009831015.1 of Picea engelmannii. NCBI lineage: Eukaryota > Viridiplantae > Streptophyta > Pinopsida > Pinales > Pinaceae > Picea > Picea engelmannii. Next base: position 201,087 of record ML787575.1, read on the forward strand.
AACATCTTACTATTGTTCAAAATTCAAAAGGAAAATTTCATAATCTTAGCACAATACTTATCTATGCAATTTGTGAATATGTATCCACATGGTAGTTTTGTTATCCATTCTCATCGCTTTCCTTGATGTACCCATTGGGTGCATGATTCCAATTCAATAGTTCACAAGAGCTATCATGATTTCATCTTCCTTTCCAAGGTTTTTCCGCATAGGAAACTACCCACTGTGTGCATGATCCCAATAGTTTGCAAGAATTATGAAGGTCTCCTCTTCCTTGCGGTCACTCATCCTCCAAGCCCAGGCTCAGGCATCCCCTTCACTGTTATACATTCCCTCGGGCGATCCATCTTTCCCTACCGAGGTTTTCTCGCATAAGAAAATCTTAGAGACTCTATCGAGTCTTACAGTTGAGGCGTCCCTCAGACTTTCTCTGCCAAGGCGTCCCTCTGGCTTGTGTTACCTCAACATAATTTATTTCGGGCGATCATGACTTATCACGAGGTTCTCATGGTTCAGCAGTAGCCCTTTTTCATCATCTTCATCTTTGACAGCCTTCATCCGTTCCTTTTTGGACATGTCTTTTCTTCTCACCTGTATCATAGGTATATAAAATTCATGAGACATCATTATAAATTTTAAATCTCAGAATGTTGTTGCAAATCTGTCACCCATAGATTTTCCAATCTCACGATTTGTTTTCATATTTGTTCTGCACAGGAACCAGATTCATAATTATGGGACTTTCCTTCCCATAACGGTTTGGCTCAGAAAGAAATTGACCTTCCTTATGGGCTTACCATGTTGCCATATCTAAGACCCCTTTGCTTCCTACACTTTCAACTTCAATCGGCCAAACAACTTGTTAGCTTTTCCATGCATATACATTTTATTGCACCTTTACAACATCGTCACAACAATTTCAGAATTGTGCATACTTAACAATTAAATTACTTTCTAAAAAGGGGAATACCATT